>CM060959.1:137395368-137660368 GCA_030765055.1 Mantis religiosa | reverse complement strand
CCAACAGAATACTCATAGTAAAAGTAGCACTAACTATTCCAAAACAGAATCTACTAATGATGCACACTGAGAAAAGTTCATCAATGAAACCTATTTTTAGTTTTCTTCATAATCACTTTCTCCCTCAGAAATTCTCCTGTTGACTTATTTTTATGAAAGTATGTCTTAGAATTCAGTTCAGTAAATGGAATAATCTTACATCTCAATATATCCAAGTGCCTCCTTCTCTTTCTCAACTACTTTGTTTACAAGGTCATAAAAGAAGGTTTTTGGAAAACACAACATCCAACCAGCCCCATTAACGAATACACCATAAAAAATGTATTTAGCTCAACTGTTAAAGGCATCATTCCATCAAATAAAGAATACAGCACCTACCAAATAGAACACAATAATTACAATCACATTTATATAGGGAAAAAGAAATTGGAAAAAAGGGCCAAGAAGAATTTTAGAAACAAATTTAGAAAAAAATTAGCATTCATTTTTAAAAAAAAAAATAGAAAAAAAAAAAGGGAGCAAATTTGGAACCAAAAATACTGACGCACACAACAGGAATTTAAGAAAGATTACAAAGGAACGAATTTTCATCTCTAAAATTAAGAAGCCAAATCTTCAACTTACATATTCTCCAAGGAATCTTTATGCAAACTCCTAGAACCAGCTCCAGAGCAAACTATGAGTGGACCACTGTCATCACCAGCTAGGATCAGATTATTTAGCATTATTAATAGCCTCAGGTTTAATGATTTTAATAACACAATTGTACAACGAGGTCTACCCAAAAGTGCCTCTACCAACCCAGAAGCAATGGAAAGCTCTGGGGCTCTTTCCTTGAAACAATACCTTGAGTTTAAAAGCCCCCCCCCCCCCTTCAAGACAGGTGGAAGTAGATACGCCACTTTCGCGCGTCAACTCTGCAGGGAAGACTACCAAAAACCTCAGTGTGGCCACCTGGTGATCTAGCACAAATTCTTAGGCAACCCTCTACCCCTCCACTCCAGATGGCCAAGGCCTGGCCGGAGATACCCAATCTCCCACGGGTGTCGGGAACATACTGCCCCCCCCGAGTCCAACCCAATCCAAACTGCCACTCAGGGAGGGGCTCGAATGTTTGGCCTGAGGTTCCTCTAGCAACATCAGATGTACCACGAGTGCTAAGGGTCCACAACACCTGCACCACGGCAGCTGAAGGGGACGGATCCCCTCCCCTAAGGGGGATTTTAATAACACAGTCATCTACTTCCAGGATCAAATCAATTACATATTTGGAGAATAAGTGCCAATTGATTATTTCTCCAATGTGTTCAATGTTTACTCCCATTGTCACTTTCATAATTTTTTACCCTTTTTTCTCTTCTCCTCCCCTGTTAACTCCCGCCCATTTCAATTTATCTGATTATAAACTTTTATTTGTATCTCTTTGTTGACTTCCACTTTTTAAATGCTCCTGCCTCTTTATAAACTAATTTTCTATTCTTATAATCTCACATTCACTGGATATACATTTCCTCACCTCTTTTATCTACTATTTGCCCAACTATTACTTAATCTTATCATTCTTAGCAAAATATTCACTGTGTGGGTTATATATATTCGAAAATCTGGCATGCAGAAATCTAAAAAAGATGTGAAATTGACAATCAGCTGTCTTCAAGGCTGACTCGGTGTTTTGCCGCACTGAAACAAATTAATGAAATTACTTGGCTACACTTCAATCATTGACTGTTGCAATAACCAACAAACAACTGCTACTTCTATCACCTCCCCAACCACTGTTTCTAGAATGCCACGACATTCTGAGAACTTTTGCAACCACAACAATGGGCAGAACACTCTGGAGTCTCTTTCTGTCTTTCTCTCCTGCCCGCGCACCCAGCTCCGAATTGTGGCAGCACCACAACAATGCCACACGGTGACATTACCCCCTCCTCAAGGCTGGTTGTCCCGAACAGCACCATCGTAACGGGCCAGATGATCCAGGGGCACCTTCTGGATGTGGTAGACCACATCGCTAATTCTCTTTACCACCTGCTATGATCCTTCCCATGGTTGTTGAAGTTTTGGACAGCATCTCTTGTTCGGGTATGCGGGTACAACCAGACCACGTCATCTTGCTGGAATCCTTGACTGTTGGCTTGCCTGTCGTACAGTCTTCATGCAGTCGCTTCCCAACTGGATGTTCTGTCCAGCTATTTCGTGCATGTCATGGAGATGGTGTACGAGGTTCCCCACATACTCGGTTGTTGGCTGCTTCGCTTCCGGAGGGCTCCCACAGACCAGTTCACAAGGGAGGCATCACTCTTGGTCGAACATTAAGCTGGCTGGCGTAAACTCATTGGTGTCGTGTGTTGACGAGCGATAAGCCAGCAAGAACAGTGGCACCTTGATGTACCCACGACCTTCCTCAGGTGTTCTTCTAGGGTCATGATGTATCTCTCGGCCATGCCGTCCGATTGTGGATGTAGAGGTCTTGTGCAGGTCTTTCCAGTGCCTCCATCAGGTGGAACTCAAAATTGGTGCCCTGGTCGCTGTGGAGCTTTAATGGCACCCCAATAGGACAGAACAGTTGCTCCACGAGGCAGTCGGTAATCGTCTTTGTCTCCTTCGCAGGTACTTGTTGCCTCGGTTGGACATTAGGAATGGTCCAGCTATGTCGACAACAATGCGTTTGAAAGGTGCTTCGACATTGTACTGCTGCATGCGACCCCGGCTCCTAGTCTGGAGACCGCGACTCGCCACGCACACGTGACACTGAGGCACCATCTCTCAGCGTCTGCTCGGAGCCTCAGCCAGTAGTAGCGCTGTCGGAGTTTCTCGATCGTTCGATTTGTTCCAAGGTGCCCTCCTGAAGTACCTGCGTGCACTTCCTCCAAGACTTCCAGGATCTTATTCCGGGTACGTACCAACTGTTCTCTCTGCGTTTTCCCATCAGGTGATTCCCATACCCCAACACCACACCCTCTTTGGCCTTTAGTGAGTACCATTAGGCCCAGTATGACTTGTATGTGGCGCTTCTGGGTGCGATGTCCTCCCAGTTTGGTCTTGTCCCTGCCTCCACTTCTCTCAAGAGTGGCTCCAAGTCGGCGCCCACCAGCTGCTCCCTCCTCAGGCCTGCTCTAGCCCATCTCTCCACAGGCACTGCCGTGACCACTCTGATAGCTGCGGCACGCTCATCTTCCACTCTTGTGCCATGGTCGCACTCTTCTGGGAAGGGTCTTTGGGACATGACGTTTGCACTGGCAGTGCTCTAGGATGCTCGGAGGTGAAGTCGTACTCTTGCAACCTCTGGTCCTCCAGGTTTCTAGAGCTAAGTAGTTATTCTCTGCCTTGGACAGTGTCCTGCTGCTCTGATGATGATAATAATAATATGTGTATAAGGGCGCCCAACTGCACCGGTTATCAGCGTCCTTTAAAATATCATTCAGGCAAAATTTCAGATATAAACGGTTCTAAAACTTAAATACAAGTGTAAATAAAGTCACAAAAAGCACACATACACAACAAAAACAAAATAAAAAGAAGTATAAGGCCAAACAGCAACAAAATTCTCTTCACTAAATTCTAAAATGTAACTTAGAAAAGAACTTAAAAACCTTCCCCACCACTTTGTGGTGATCCGCTAACATTTCAGCAAAGCTGGCCGGTAGCTGCAGAGACGTCCTAAGGCGTGCTAGGCAGCACTTATCACACAGATAACACTTCGTTGCAAAACTGGCAGACTGGAGCAGGCTCCCTTCTAAACCTAAAACTATGCGTAAAAAAGCAGTGCACAATGCACAACCCAGCCAAACTCACCTCCTCACAAGGAGATGAACGACAGTAGGTAACCAGGGAATCGGAAGTTCTTTCAAAGATCGAAGTTTGTTGCTCCGCAGAGCGAACCACTCTTCCTGCCAGAATGTTTGCACCGCTCTCTGCAATACATCTCTAAAATCGTCCGATGTAAAAGATGGTACTCTAACCCTGGGCTCCATGGTAGCCGTCTTAGTTGCTGAATCCGCCATTTCATTCCCCGGCAAGCCAACGTGACCAGGAATCCATGCACACACCACGCTAACGCCAGAAGCGTATAAAAGGTAGACGCATCACGGATACACTGCACAATAGGATGGTAGTTGTACACCTGCCGAAGGCTTTGAAGTGCACTGAGGGAATCACTCAGGATTAAGTAGACCCCAACTTTCGTCAACATACATGTAAAATGGCCCAGTATATGGCATAAAGCTCTGCAGTATAAATGGAAGTGCTAGTATGGAACCCGAATGTATATGGTTCGGTTCCACACACACAAGCACAACCAACACCATTTGAGCTTTTGGAGCCTTCAATATAAATTAAAATATGGTCTTTATAACGTGATAAAAGCTCTAAAAAACGTGCAGATAGTAGACATAGACACGGTAGATTTATTGCATTTAGTCATGCCCAGATCTACGTGGGACGTTCTGCAAAACCAAGGAAGGTAGGCTCTCCCTTAGGATACATCTTGGGCATTTCAATGTCAAGCCTTCTAAGGAGTTCCCGGAATCGGAATCCAGGTGGCTTTGGTTTAAGTGAAGTGTTTCTATAACGCGCGCCCGTTAAGGTGTTGAAGAACGGCGTAAACGTTGGATGTGTGGGCATGCTATTTAGTCCACAGCCATTATTTGCTAATAACATGTTGCGCCTGTACTGCAGAGGTTCTGCACATTCGGCATACAAGCTTATTGGAAATGCTCCAACTGCTATACGTATGCCCCAATTATGGACTGTGCCTACTCTCTTCAGCAAAGATGGACGCGCTGAGCCATAAACAATACTACCATAATCTTATTTGAAACGGATGAGTGCGCGACAGAATCGCAATAACACTGTACGATCCACTCCTCACGATTTCCCACTTAGTACCCTTAAGATATTTGAAGATCGGTCACATTGTGCTTTCAGTTGTGATGCGATGACCAACTAAGTTTTCTATCAAATATCAATCCAAAGAACCTATTCTCATCTGCGAAAAGTAGTAGATCCGAGCCTAAACGGAGTGTTGGAGGTAATCTACTCTGACGGCGCCAGAAGTTAGCGCAGATTGTTTTCTCACCTGAGAATCAAAAACCACTTCCAATCCTTAAGGTTGTCTAAGGTGGTCTGTAAACGATGCTCTAGAAACGGTGTGCGCTGAGATGTACCGTAGACGGCAAAGTCGTCTACAAATAAGCATGACGAGACCCTCGGAAGAACACATTCCACATAGAATCGCAATAGCAAACAACGTTAACACTCAGTACCGATCCCTGTGGTACACCGTTCACCTAAACAAAGATTCGAAAAAAACCGAGCCAAACCTCACTCGGAAAATGTGGTCTTTCATGAATTCCTGAAGGAAGAGTGGTAGGCGTCCACGTAAATTCCAGGTGTGTAGAGTGCGTAGCAACCCCGCCCGCCAACACGTATCATAAGGCTTTTCAAGGTCAAAAATATTTGCACTGTTTGACAGTCCTTAAGAAATCCATTTATAATCTGTGTCGACATGGATACAAGATGATCCACTGTTGAAGGGCGTCGTCGAAAAACACACTGGATGTCTCAGTAGGTTGTGCGTTTCCAGCCACCATAATAACCGCCCATGAATCATGCGTTTCATCACATTGCACACGCAACTAGTGAGGGAGATAGGACGGTAGCTACAAGGGAGGTGACGGTCTTTATCAGCTTCCTTCTCGCCACTTATCAGGAAAAGTGACAACCCAAACACGGTTATAGACCTTGAGCAGGAATGCCTTACCCTCAGGTACGAGATGATGTAATATTTGAACGTGGATTCCATATGGTCCTGGTACTGACAGTCGCGAAGATGATAGTGTATGTTCTAAGGCCAAGGTGAAGAGGCAGTTATAATCTCCAAGGTTTCTGGAACGAAATACAAAACCTTGGGATTCTAACCGAGTCTTAATTGAGATGAAGTCAGGAGCATAATTATTTGAGCTAGACACTTAAACGAAAACATAACCGAAAGTGTTAGCCACGTCAAACGGATCAACAATAACTCCTGCAGATGTTTTCAGACCAGCAATTGGCAACTGGGTCGCTTTTCTGGCCACGCACCTTAGCTTATCCCGTACAACAGAGGGAGGTGTCAGTCTGTTAAAAGACAATACAAAATTGCCGTGACCACTCTGAAGGCTGCGGCACGCTCCTTATCTTCCACCCTTGCACATTGGCCGCACTCTTCTGGGCAGGGTCTTCGGGAAATTGTGTCTGTGTTAGTGTGGCTCTTCCCTCCAGGATGTTCGGAGGTGAAGTTGTACTCCTACAGCCTCTGGCCCCAACAGGCTGTCTGGCCCTCCAGGTTCCTGAAGCTAAGTAGCCAGATTGGGGCGGAGTGGTCAGTCTTCGGATGGCTGACCGTACAGGTTCTTGTGGAACTGCTCCAAGGTCTTCACTAGTGCCAGTAGCTCTCGCCGGGTGACACAGTAGTATTTTTCTGCCTTGGACAGCGTCCTGCTGTGGTCGTCCTGGATCTGGGATAGGACATCTCCAATGAAATGGTCGCTGGCATCGGTGCCCACAATGAAGGCGCCGCCTGGCTGTGGGAATCCCACAATAGCAGTGCAAAGCGTCTTCCTCAGCTGCTGGAAAGCACCTTCGGCATCCTCCGTCAACACATGTGGCCGGTGTTCTTCTGTCAAGCGAGTGAGGGGCTTGGCGATGTTGGAGAAGCCCTTTATGAAGTGGCGGTAGTAACTGCACAGCTCCAGGAAACTGCGCAATTCCCGCTTATCCTTTGGGCGAGGCCAATCTGTCACAGCCTGTGTCTTCTCCGTGTCTGTGGTCACTCCGATTGGTGAGACCATGTGGCCCACGTAGTTGACTTCCTTGCGGAATAGCTGGCACTTCGCCTTCACCTTCAGGTTGGTTGCCTGCAGTCTCTCTAGCACTTTGCTCAGGTGGTCGAGATGGTCTCCGAATGTCTTCCCAATGACGATGAAGTCGTCCAGGTATAACAGGCAGGCGTCTTAAGTCAATCCTCTCATTGACTCCAAGAGGCATTGGAAGGTAACAGGTACGTTGCAGACCAATGGGCATAACTGTGAACTGCCAAAGCTCTTACTCTGTCGAGAATGCGGTCCCGACTTCAGATCCAGGGTCAAGAACCACTACGCACCAGCAAGCGTCTCCAGGGTGTCGCCAATCTGGGGTAACGGAAAGCAGTCCTTCCACATGACAGCGTTCAACTTCCTGTAGTCCACGCAGAAGCATAGATCGCCGTTCTTCTTCTTCACCAGGACTACAGGAAAACACCAACGGCTTTCATACTCTTTGATGACTCCCCTGGAACTCATGTCTTCTAGCATGTCCGTACCACCGCTTGTTCTACCAGCGGAACGCCTCTGGGTGGTTGCCAAATAAACCGGGCGTCTTCCGTGTAGATGTGGTGGAGCACTCGCTCCGTGCGGCCGTAGTCGCTGTTGCCCTGGTTGAAGACGCGCTTGTATCGTCTCAGCAGTTGTCGAACCTTCTCTAGCTGTTCTGCGGTCAGATGGTCGGCCGCCCTCTCCAGTAAACCTTCCAGCCGGGGCTCCAGGTGTTGCGCCGGCACCGGCTCCTGCATCTTGTCGATTGCCTGACAACGGGCTTGCACGTCCCCAACTCCGTCCCGGCCTGGATGTCGTGATTGGTGTCTGATGGGTTCAGCAGCCTCACCGACAGCTTCTCTCAGCAACAGAACAATGTCCTGGCTACAGAGTCCCTGCACAGGCATCTTCCGGTCCAGCAACAGGTTCTTCATCCGCTGGCCTTCCAGTCACGCTGTCACCACCTCGCTTCTCGCGGGGACAACCATGTCTTCTCTCAGGATGACCTTGCAGATTGCAAGGCGTTCTTCGGGGTGCCAGAGTATCACCTCTTCCCCATTCAGCCGCAGGACCTCATCGCCTCGTGACTCCTGAACGTATCCAGTCCCAGTATCACCTCAGCCACCTTCGCGACGAACACCCATAGACGCAAGTGACTCCGCCCCTAGGTCAACTGCAGCAGGGCCTCCCTCTCCAAAAGCAAGGTGTCTCTCGATGTTATCAGTAGCTGATATGGTCGGCTCGGTTTTCTCGAAGCATACCCCTGGCTATGTCAGGTCTGATGACGGTCACGGCTGTCCCGGTGTCCACAAGCACGCGGCACGGCTTCCCTTTCACCCAACCGTCCGCGATTAGGCTGTCATCTGTACGTCGGCTGACAGCGCGCAGTGTCACTCGAGGGGATGATGGCGACAGCGCCGATGTACTCCTCGCCACGCAGGCCCTTACTCGTTTTTCCGGCTGCTCTGCTTGGTGTCAGTAGTCTCTCTCCAGGTGTTCCGGCTGGCCACACCTCCAACACACGCCACTTGGTATTCTTCGGCGACCCTGGACTATATGGACTGGTCTTCGGTCTTCATCGTAGGGGATACTCCTTGTTTTCGAGGTCGGGGTAGCCATGTGGATGGTCTTACAGTCGCTACTCGCCGAGCATTAAGCGCTGACGTATCTCGGCATCTCGTACCCCGTCGGCAAAGGAGTAGGCAGCTTCTCAAGATGCGAATCCGGGTGGGAGGTTGACCAAGGCTTTGCTGGCCAGCTGTTCGACTGCCAGGGCGAACTCCTGCAGTGTCTCCCCTAGCTGCTGCGTCCTAGATATCAGTTGGCTGCGGTAGGCTGCGGCCAAGCAGTGGTTACCGAACCGGTTTTCCGGTGCCGGTGCCGACGCAAAATCTAGAGCCCTGGCTGGAAGACTTAATGGACAGGGCGGACGACCACCTGACCGCAGAACAGCTGAAAAAGACACTTTGTAGTGCTCATATTCTGGGATTCCCACAACCAGGTGGCGCCTTCATTGTGGACACCGACGCCAGCGACCATTGCATTGGAGGCATCCTATCGCAAGTTCAGGACGGCCACGAGCGGGTGATTGCCTACTACAGCAAGATGCTATCCAAGGCAGAGAACTACTGCGTCACCTGGCGAGTTACTGGCGGTGGTACACTTGGAACACTTCCACAAGTACCTGTATGGTCAGCCATTCCACCTGAGGACTGACCACTCCGCCCTAACCTGGCTACTGAGCTTTAGGAACCTGGAAGGCCAGACAGCCTGATGGGTTCAGAGGCTGCAGGAGTACGACTTCACCTCTGAACATATTAGAGGGAAGAGCCACGGTAACGCAGATGCCATGTCCCGAAGACCCTGCCCAAAGAAGTGCGGCCAATGCACAAGAGTGGAAGAGAAGGAGCGTGCCACAGCTGTCCCGAGTGGTCACGGCAGTGCCTGCAGATGGCTGGGATAGCGCAGGCCTGAGGAGGGAGCAGCTGGTGGACGCCGACTTGGGACCACTCTTGAAGGAAGTGGAGGCAGGGACAAGGCCGACATGGGAGGACATCGCACCAAGGAGCACCATATACAAGTCATACTGGGCCCAATGGTACTCACTGAAGATCACTGAGGGCGTGCTGTTCCGGGTATGGGAATCACCCGATGGGAAGACGCAGAGAGAACAGTTGGTATTTCCCCGAAGCAAGGTCCCGGAGGTCTTGGAGGAAGTGCACGCCGGTACATCAGCAGGGTACCTGGGAGCAAACCGGACGATCGACAAACTCTGACAACGCTACTACTGGCTGAGACTCCGAGCAGACGCTGAGAGATGGTGCCGTCAATGTCATGTGTGCGCGGCGAGTCGCGGCCCCCAGACTAGGAGCCGGAGTCGCATGCAGCAGTACAACGTTGGAGCGCCATTCGAACGGATCGCCGTGAACATAGATGGACCATTCCCAGTGTCCGACCGAGGCAACAAGCACTTGATGGTGGTCGTGGACTACTTCACCAAGTGGCCGAAGGTGTAAGCCTTTCCGAACCAGGAGGCAAAGACCATCATAGACTGCCTCGTGCAGCAAGTGTTCTGCCGATTTGGGGCACCGTTAGAGCTCCACAGCGACCAGGGCAGCAATTTTGAATCCAATCTGATGAAGGAGGCACTAGAAAGACTTGGGATGAACAAGACCCACACCACAGCCCTACATCCACAGTCGGACGACATGGTGGAGAGATACATCAAGACCTTAGAAGAGCACCTGAGGAAGGTCGTGGCCAGCCATCAGCGAGACTGAGACATTAATGTGCCACTGTTCTTGCTAGCCTACCACTCATCAACACACGACACCACTGGGATGACGCCAGCCAGCTTTATTTTCGGCCGAGAGTTACCCCTCCCTTGTGACCTGACCTGTGGGAGCCCCCCGGACGCAAAACAGCCAGCAACTAAGTATGTGGAGAACCTAGTGGACCATCTCCACGACATGCATGAGATGGCTCGTCAGAACATCCAGAAGGCGAGCGACCGCTTGAAGACCCAATACGACAGACAAGCCAACAGCCAAGGGTTCCAGCAGGGTGACCTGGTCTGGTTGTATCCCCCTACTCAGACCAAGGGACTCTGCCCGAAGCTTCAGTTGCCGTGAGAAGGACCGTAATGGGTGGTGAAGAGGATTAAGGACGTGGTCTACCGCATCCAGAAGGTGCCCCGAGGGAAGATGTTGGTGGTACACCTGGATCGTCTGGCCCACTACAATGGTGCTGTTCGGGACGACCAGCCTTGAGGAGGGAACAGTGTCGCGAGCCATTATCTACGATCGCGCGGCTTGCTTACACAAAGGAACTGATACGCGGACAGTGTGGAAATAAAGAGCTTGCATAAGCAGATAAATATAGCGCTTGAGATAAAAGACTTGTTGGCACAGATTAAGTTACGCTTCTGGAAGGTGATAGAAGGTTCAATGTCTTGTTTATTCCAGAAATATCTCGTGATTGTTACAGAACAGTCTCGAACTTATCAATGATGTATTTAAGGGGGTGACGACTCGCCAAGAGTCAGTCGTGAACAGATGTTGTAACAGGAGAGTTGTAAACAGATGTAATCAGAACGCTGTTTGTTATTCTCATTGACCTTGGTGTTGTAGATTGTAATATGTGATGTAATTCCGCTGCTACGAAGTGTGTTTCTACGCAAATAAAGAATATTTCGAATTTCGACAAATTGGACTTTTAATTCTACGGACCCACAAAGTCACAATAATGATATCTTCTACCTCTGCAGCCAAACGGCTATCCATCTGCAAAACTAACTATATATATGTATATTTTGTGGCATCTTGTGTTATGCCAGCGACAATGAACCGGGCTTCTTCTTGATCTAACCAGAGCATGGGTTGTCTAGCCGGAAAACCAGTAATTTTACACCAACACGGTTCACTGTTGCACTGACCTGTGATTGCAATGGTTCTGATGAAGCGAGCTCTTACTGTTTTAGTTGCTGCTGAAAATGTTGAGTTTGTTGCTGAAGTTGTATTTTCTTCTGTAGTTGACCCATACTTGTGTTGGGGTCACCAATGTGGGTATTCACTACTGTGATATATGACAAATTAAATAACTGGTTCATACTATACTTATTTATTGACACCTGCAATTCATATTACATAAGTTAGTAACTGTTTGCATCTCTTTGTATGTATTGCTATAGCAGCGATCGTCTATTATAACAGCGATAGTTACAGTGCTGCCCTCATGTTATGGTGGAGTCAGTGCGTAGTATGGGTTCCCACCACGGTTGTCACTCAAAAGAACAAGAGTTATCTGGCTGTCCATATGTATAAGTGGTGATTTTGCTGCTCTTGTATTTTCTGTTGTAAATTCTTCCAGTTTGTCAGTAAATTCTAGCAATTTGTTCTGCCTTATTATTACTGCAGTTCCATGTAACTTGACTTTCAGCTTAGTGTAGAGGTATTCTGTTGAAAAAAAGACGCCACTTCAGCTCCCACCTTCTCTCTTGTTTTGCTTCCAACCTTAAAAATGTGTATGTCATAAGTGTAATTGTTTGTTGCCTCTTTTATATAAATTCTTCTTGAAGGGTAACGCTGAATTAGTGACTTCAGAGGTGCATCTTGTTTGTGTGCCATGAGTAGCTTGATAGACTTTTGCTTTCTCTACAACTATTAGGCTGATTGATTGAATGCAAGCTATAATGCAAGAAGAATAATGTAAAACATTGTTCTGTATGCTTTTGAGATTTTAATGTTTATTACTCTTTGGACTGCTTGGATCTTCTGTAGGTCTTTCCTATATCTTACGGATTCACGTCAGACTGGCACTTCCTATACCATGATTGGTTCTATTGCTCCCTTATATATAGTGTGTGTTGATTTACTTCCAGAGTTCCCAGCTGTTTTAATTTGCAAAGACTGTGGATTAAGCTTATCGTCTTATCATGTAGCTAATCTATGTTTTTCAAATCTTAACCTCCTGTTGATGGTTGTACCTAATTGTTTAGATAAATATCTTGCTGTGGTTGCTTTGCTTCTTTGTTATTACAAATAATTTGGATTTTGAATCACTAAACATTATTTTATTTTGTTGAGTCCAGTGTTAAGATTTTCTTTAGATGCTGATTATCAAAATCTCTTGTGTCCAAGCAGCTTTTGCTCTTGGTTATCATCAGTAAATGCTGAGAGTATTCTATATTAAGGAGCATTTCTATAGCACATTTCAGAAAGCTGGCCCACAGCAACTCTTTTGGGCAACCCTTCTGTACTTGTCTTGATAGTGTTGGTACTTAAGTTAGCTGCCCTGTTCTGAAAGTATTTTAAAGCTGACATATATGATTATTGGGGCACTCTAGTTGTCTAAAGCTATTTAAGATGCTTGGCTACCAAGCAGCATCTAATGCTCACTCCATGTCGGAAATAATTAGTGTGATGTAGCTCTATGACTGTAGGTTTCCTAAAACAATTTCAGCTCCTTTACAGTGCCCTTCTGAGTCATGAAACCAAATTGTCTTGAGTTGAAGAAGCTTCTGGAATTTATGCGACAAAAGGACTACTTCTATCATTAATATTTCCAGGATTCCAGGACTTCACTCCCACCTTTTCAAGATAATAGGTCAAAATTTAAATATTAGTATGCTTTCTTCTCTGCCTGGCTTGATTATCAGGATTAGTGTTCATATTTTCCACTGTCTTGGGAAGAAAGATATTCATTATATAGCACTGTAAAAAGCTTTGGAAAAGACTTGAATATTCTTATGAGGATCTTGCTAGTCAAGTCATCCTCTCATGGCAATATTTTGGGATTGACACTTTTCATTACTATTATGATTTCCATTTCTCTGAATGGTAAGTCATTTGGAGTATCCATGGGTTCTACTGCTTCCAGTCTTAGTTATTTGTAATGGTCAGTGTCATTTGTGGCAAACTTCTGGGATAAACTGGCTCATCATGTTATTCTAATGTAGTTGCTGTATCGATGGTGTAAGTGCTGTCCTTCTTTAACAGCGCTTTTAGTTGGATTTTCCCTTTAAGTTTTCCAGCAGCTATCATGTAAACTGCAGTCCATGGGTTTGATCTGTCTGTAACGGCAGTTATCAGGCAAAGCTAATCACAAACTATCGAGCAATGTGAAATAGTTCATGTACCATGAGCAAGGCTAAAAATAGAGTACAATACTTCATGATAATCAACAGTGGCATTTCTGTGTCAGGAATTATTTCACAAGTGTTTAATTGTTTAATAGCTATATGATTGACATTGCAAATGCTGCCAGTTAAAAGCATATTTGGGGATTGGAGATGGGACAATCAAATAAACATCAGATACAGCAGCAAGTAATGCTATCTTTAAATATAGGCGATGAGGAATTGGAATATGATTTGCAATATTACCAAAATATTATTGGGAAGTCAATTTCTGACAGCAATGAGAGCAACAATAGATTAAGGAATGAGACAATTAAATAACGCTGGTCAAAAGATAACTGAACTTTACATACTGATAGAAACAAACCAAGAATGGAAGTTAACATAAGGAGAAAGAGTTAGAAAAGATGTAGCTTTCTTTTAGAATATACAAGAATAAATAAACATCTGAAACAGCACACTTTATAGTGTGAGATAATTATTTAAAAGGGAAGGGGAGTGAGTGAGTGTGTGGTGTTTTAGGGCCCGTCAACAGCGAGGTCATTTGGGCCTGCTAAAAGGGGGATCTGGTGTACATAATAGCAAGATAAATGAAGGTGAGACCAACAAAAATGGAACTTATAGTACTAAAGTGGTATAGTTTAACACTAAGACAGGATTGGATAGGTAGTTTGGCTGAAAAATTCCATGCCATAAATCTCCCAGTCTCTGTCTGGTTGCTCTTAGCCACTGAGCTGGCATATTGCCATGGTAGCAATTACATGGTCAGACCAAATTCAGTGCCATAACTGATTTTGAACCACCGGTCTGTTGATCTCTGTTCTATTGCTACCATGGCAATATGCCAGCTCAATGGTTAAGAGCAACCAGATGGAGACCGGAAGATTCATGGTCCAAATCCCAGCTAAGGCACTGGATTTTGTGGTCTGACTCTACCTATCCAAACCTTGCCTTACACGTGGCTAGTGTGGAAAAACAATTCCATCAATCAACCTAATTGGACAGGTATTGAAACCTTCAGCACAAGTAAATAGGAACTTATTGGTAAACAGCCTAATGACCCTTAGCTGCCTTGAGAAATAAAAAGATAAAGTGAACAGTGCATATGTGTTTAAACAAATGAGCAAAGGAGCTGCCATAAAATGTTGATAAATAATTATGTACATATTTTCTGAGACATCATGCTTTTGAAATAAAAGTATAAACCAATGAAATTATAAAGAGGCACAAAATTGTGCAAACAAAACCCTTTAAAGTGATAATAGGATAAGGGATAAAACCTGACAGCGATAATAAAATGTATCAAGTGGTGAATGCCGCAAAGAATTTTCTCATAAGTCAAAATAAAAGAAAATAATACTGCCAAAAACAGAAGATAAATCAGAAATGTTGCAATCCATTCAACATGTGATGAATGGCAAATGGTAGTGTAAATAATTACATAAATAAACTTATACATGATTAATTTATGAAGTGCCACATTATTATTAAAAAAGGGGAAACAATTTCAAATGTATATGCCAGAATAAGTCGGAGTAAACAACGTGAAAGCGTGAAATGTTGTAAAAGTCAAGTGTGTTACATGTGAAAGTGATTTAGCAATAAATAAGAGCTAATAGCTTATAATAACTATTGTTAGAAAGAGTGCAAATGACCATAGAAGACAGAGAAAACAGAATATCTGAACTGCATAAATATAAAAGAATATACTGTAGAACAACAGGTATTATTCATTTGAAATTTAGCACTTGTATGTAAACAACTCTGAAACAACTATTATACTGTGTTAATGTTTTGTTTATTCACAAATGAGTGTTGAAATGTATTTTAGCAATGTGTAACAAATTGTGAAAATTGTAACATATGTGACATTACTAAGTATCAGTTAGCAGTAAATCTATCTCTAGCTGATATAATACCCATTAACACTAAGGTATAGTCATCATTCTGTCAGTAGGGCATATTGAAGCACTACATTCAATGTAGCAATCACAATATTTAAGATAATAAGGATAATAATAGAAAATAATTATTTGTAAAAGACGTACTGGAATCAACTAAGTACTGTAAAAGCGTTGTTTCCATCGAAACTTGTCTAAATGATGAACAAAAACTTAATTAGAAAGGATTTGCCAATAATCTCAACTGAAGGAGAAAGGACTTACAGTTGCCCAAAAAATTACTATGTTCTTCAACAGATGGACACTCTTGGTTCGGAAAGTTGCCAGACATGCTGTTCACTAGAAAGTCGGCAAAAATGCTGGCAATGAGAAACCTGTATTTGTGAAATTACTGCAGCTTTATATATATATATGGCTCAGGCAGTTTCGTCTGTGGCCCGCATTTGGGAGGCCAGGGTTCGATTCCTGTAGTCCACCTACCTGACCCATGGGTATTTTGGGGGTTTTCCCAGGTCACCAGTGAATGCTGGGTAGGTTAATTACAACCCCCAAATTTCCTGTCCCTCCACTTCACCTCCATCATCACTTCACATCATCTCTCATCTGGTGGTCTATTTCAGGGTGGAAATGTCAGCAGGGCAGGTGTCTTGGTGCTATCTTAACTCCCTAAGTCGGTTGCCCTCTGTCTCTTCTCAACTCATCCTTCCTCCTGGGGATGCCCCACTCGGGGCTTAGGTACAATACACTACAGGTTTCGGTACCGAATCCTTTACATAGTAATCCTAATCTTAATAAAAGGCAATGCTGTGTGTAAAGCTCCTTTAACAGAGGTAAGGTGATGGAGAACAAAAGAGCAAGACAAATTGTGTTGAAAGCCATATCTGAGAACAAGATCAATGCAACCCTGAGCTAGAACCAAACCTAGAACCCATCCTGAGGAACCACAATCATTGCAGATTGAGACAGAAGAAACTAGCTTCCAAAATATTTCCAAAATTTCTTCTTACATCCAGGGATTAGGCTAAAAGTCTGTTCTGTGCTCATTCAATTAAGTCCCATCTCTTCTTAGGGCATCCAAAGTTCCTCTCCTCTAAGCTTGTAATTACGAGGGTGGTCTGAAAAGTTTCCGACCTCAACATGAAGATGGCAGCACTCGTAAATAAAAGCTGTGAATTTCGTTGTAAATCTGTTGACAGTTACTCACCAAAGTTTCAGACATTTTGGATGCTCAGTTGTTATGTAACAGTCATTTGAGTTAATGTGTTTTTATGAAAATGGATAAAATCGAGTATCGAGCTGTCATTAAATATTTGTTTTTGAAAAGCAATACGTCTACGCAAATGAAAGATAAGTTGGATTCTTTGTATGGGGACTCTGCACCATCATTTACCACAGTGAAATTTTGGGCAGCTGAATTTAAACATGGCCATAAGAGCTTGAGAGACGAATGTTTGGCACGTCCAAAAACTGCAACTACCGACAAAAACATCACCAAAAGTTCATCAAATGGTGCCAGATGACTGCCGAATTAAAGTGAGAGAGATAGCAGAGGGTATGAACATGTCAAAAGAACATGTTTGTCATGTATTAAATCAACATTTAGACATGAGAAAGCTGTCTGCACGTTGGGTGCAGCGTTTACTCATGTTAGACCAAAAACGTGTTCGAATGAACATTTCCAATGTTCTGTTGGCACAGTTTAGGTACAATAAATCCGAGTTTTGGCGCCGATTAATTACAGTAGATGAAACTTGGATACACCATTTCAGGCGCAAGTGAGGGAAAATAAAACTATATAAACTAAGGAATGTGTCCCATAAGCTAAATGCGTGAGAAAGGGCGACAAGAGGGCGAAGTTCCCCATAGGAATGCGAGACGGTCAGAAAATGTGAGAAAAAGTCAGAATGGGTCTCTCCATGACCTCAAGGGTCAAAACCCGGTGGAGCAAAAACTGAACTGCTGCCTAGATATAGGAGGGGGTGAAAGACCAATCAGATTAAATATAAGGAAAACAAACCTCCAATCAAAATTGCTACACATCACGTGATACGGGCAGAACAGTCATGAAATAGAAAATGGACATGGACACGAAGTGGTAATCTGGGAAGTGAAGAATAGTCGTGCAGGAGTAAAGAGTGTTATGTAATAATTGGAACTGTTTTATTAAAAAAGTAAGAATTCATTGATAGGCTGGAGGTAACCTGCAAGTGACTGGGAAAGGAAGTTCAAGTAAAATGTAATCAAATTATACAATTAAATTGTTACAAAATTTGACTTCTCCGAAACTTTATCCCGAACCACGCCTGAAAACTAGATGTCACATGACTTATTTAATCAAACACAATCATCAAGAAACATCTCAAAATACAACGAATTAACCCTGTTATATCTGGCTTCTCTACTTGGGTCTTCGAAACAGTCAACGTGCATCCCATCTCCAACATAGAAATCCTGCACCAAATGGTGCCGCAACGTGTGTCCGAATAGGATAAAGAAGAGTGGGGATTAAAACCTCGTACATCTACGTGGGAATACAGATGGAAAGGAGAAAGAAGAGAGAAGAAAGAAGAAAGAAAAAAAAACTGGTTCAAAGTGAGTGAAATTAAAAAAAAATTTAGTAGTAGTAGATTTATGTTGCTAAGAAATCAGAAAATAGTTAAAAAGATGGCAAGTAGAAAAGAAATAATAGTGGAAGGAGAAGCTAGTGATGGTGTAGGAATGAGTAGGGAAGATGTAGGATTAAGTAAAGATAACGAGTTAATGCTAGAAAGGATAATGAAAATGTTAAGTAATTTAGATGCTAAAATAGGAGATGTAAAATCAGAGTTGAGTGATGTAAAATCAGAATTAAAACAAGATCTTGAACAAAATATAAATGAATTGAGGGAAGAATTAGCTCAGAATAAAGACAATATTAAAGATTTGAAATAAAGTATGTGCAATTTAGATGTTAATGTAAGACAGGAATTGGCACAAAGTGTAAGCAATTTAGAGGTTAGTTTGTCACAAAGGTTAAAACAGGAATTGAAAGGTGAGATAGCACAAGAAATTAGAGAGGGAAGAAAAGAATGTAAAGAGAATATGGAAAGGTTATTGCAAACAATAGAACAGAATAAGAATGAAAATAGACAGGAAATTATGGAATTAAGAGAAATAATTCAGGAAACTAGGTTAGGTCAGGACACTGTGAAACAAGAAATAAGAATGGAATTAAACAAAAAGTTAGAAACATTTAGGATACAACAGGCAGAAATAACACAAAAACAAAGACAAGTATTAGGAGATAAAGTAGAACAAAGAATCAATGTAATTTGTTCTGAAATGCAATTACAACATGATGAAAGTAAGACACACCAACAGGAAATAAAGTTACAACTTGATGAGATAAGTAAAGTGAAAGAAGAGGTAGTTTTGCAAATTAAAGAGGTGAAAGATAATTTTGAAAAAGAGAATGATAACTTAGGAAAATTGACACAAGTTGTGATTGCATTACAGGCTAGTAAAGTAAATAATGTGAAAGAAATGTGTAGAATTAGAAATATAAATGAGTGTGACTTACCAGGTGAATTAAGCAATAATCAGAAGTCTGGTGATGTAGTAAGTCAATGTAGTGAATTTGTGAGTCCAGATAATGATGTTAATTATCACAGAAACACACAAAACATGCCCTCACACACACAGTTTCACAGTCTAGGTCAAAATGAATGTGTACATTATTCACTAAATGATATTAGTCCACCAAATTTTGATGAGGAATCAGGTGATAATCCAAAAGTATTTCTTAGGGAACTGGAAGAATATTTCCATATTAAGAGAATTCCGAATGAATTTCGGATGATGATAGTAAAATGCTGTTTGAAGAAAAATGCTCTTGAGTGGTTGAGGTTAACCTTGGCTTCACATGAAACATACAGCACTTTCAGGAATCTATTTATAAATCGATTTTGGGGACCTGAGAGACAAAGATGAATAAAAGTTGAGTTAGCAACGGGTAGGTTTGAGTTTAGAAAAGGAATTTCTATGACCGAATATTTCTTAAAATTAGCAAACAAAAGTAAGTTGATTAATCCCGAAATTTCTGAGACAAAATGTGTAGTGTTTAAAGCCCGCTTTTACTACATACGGCACCGCAGGGGATGACACTGATGATATATGAGATAAAGATGGAGCACCGGTGGAATGAGATGGCGAGGGAAACCAGAGATCCCGGAGAAAACCCGCCCCAGCGACGTGTTGTCCACCACAAATCTCACTTTGCGGTCATTTCTGAGACAGAAACTGTCAACATGCTAATACGTCATTATCCACCACATATAAGAAATCATTTAATTGTGGCTAAGCCTATTGATTTCTCTGATATGATTGAGTTATTATCCGAATTTGAAGCACATAACCTCATTAATGATACAACATCGTGTGATGGTAACCATAACGTCCATATTGAGCGAGGAAGAAATCGACAGGAATCACAACCTACAAATGCTAGGAATAATAGGATTGGGGCAGGGCACCCGTAAGAAATCAAAGACTTGAAGGAAGAGGTTATGATCCTAGTCGAACATATGAATCTGTAATTCCCAGGAAGGGGTCAAAATAATTTGCAAAGGAATTACCATAATCAGTCGACGAGAATTGGAAGAAATGACCAAATAAACCATGTAAGATTTTATCGAGCAAACAATCAACAAATAAGTAACTTAAATAGGGGTAGTCTAATGCAAATCAAAGAGATTTTAGGGGTTCGAGATTTGAAAGAACCAATCAAAATGAAAGAGTAGAAAATACACAAAGCACAGAGAATGATGTGAATATAAACGATAGTATCGCCCTAACCAACAATGAAAGTACTAATCACAGGGAGATGGAAAACTAAAAACCAAATCATTTTGTGCTCTGGAAAGTGGTTCGGTGAGAATGACACAGGGCAAATTGAAAATTGAACATAAAAACGGAAATAAGCTCACTCTCTCGCAGAAAAATAAGGAATTAGTTGATCCACCTCAGATAATTATTTACCTATGGGACAAAGAATATAAAGCTTTAATTGATACTGGAGCCAGTTATACTGTGATAAGTGAGGAATTGTTTAAAAATCTGTTAGCTAACTATAAAGTGGAATATTAAAATGTATGTAATGTTTACTGCAGTACTGCAACTGGGAAGAAAAAGGATAGAATTAAATATCAAGTATTAATTAAGGGGCGAATAGGTGAATGGAATTTCGATTTCATTGCATTGGCAATTCCACACTTGGCAAGAAACGTAATTGTGGGTAATGATTTATTATATGAATGGCAAAGTGTACTGAATTTCGAAATGCATGAAATAAAGGTTAAGACAGAAAATGATTTAATAGTGATGAAATTATTGGAAGAAAATGGAAGAAAAGAAGAGAATGGAGATAATATAAATAATGAAAGGTTTTTTTGTGGAAGATATACTTTTGCAAGAAGGTATTAATATTGAATACGACGAAAACGAAAGTTGTGGGGAGAATTTAATTATTGATGGAGCGCAAAATAATGTAATTGACTTTGAAAAGCATTGTTGCCAATTATATACACTACAAGCTAAGAACGACATAAGCCAAGTGGAGGAAGAAATAGAATTCCAGAGAACATTACAAGTAAAGTTAGAAAACACATACAATCTAGACCAAGCGAGAAAAGAACAGCTGGAATTATGTATATTAAAGAACAGAAAAGCCTTTGGTTCAAAACCTGGACTGTGTAACAAATACACACACACATTTAAAGCGAATGATACTGCTCCTTATACACATAAAAGCCGACCTTTACCCATAGCTATAAGACAGCTTCTTTCGTATGTGAATATAATAATTGTGGTAAACATGAAAACTAGAGAATGTTTAAGAAATATAATGCACAGGGAGATGCTGGTTAGTCAATATAATTGCAAATACATTTTTGTGAAGTTTGACATTTTTACTAAATTTGTTAAAATTTACTCCGTTCAAAATGTTAAAAGTAAAACATGTGTCAATAAAATTATAAAAGGATGGATACCAGAATATGGGCAAATAAAAGCCATACTTTCAGACAACGCCACAGTTCATCGAAGCAAATTGTTTACATCCAAGATGAAGAAAAACAATATCAAAATTTATAATTCTTCGGCATATTATCCATAAGGAAATCCTTGAGGGAGTGATGCGAGACTTAAATTTTTATTTCCGAATACTGTGTCGTTCGAATCACCGGGGTTGGTATAAATATTGTAATGTCATAGAAAAGATAATAAATAACACCCCAAACGCTACTACAAGATTCACACCAATAGAGTTAATGACTGGAAAACCCCCCGAACCTCTCATAATAAAGTTACCAACGACTTTGGAAGAGAATATGAATATGATAAATGTAGAAGAGAAATGCACCGAAGCATTTAAAAGAATAATAGAGAAAGCTGAAAAAAGATTAAAGAAAGTACAAAGCAGAAAAGCCAAGTGGGATCCTGAAATAAATGATATTGTGACTTTGTGGGTTCGTGAAATGATAAAACGAGGTTACGAAACACAAAAACTACACTTTATTCTCCTCGAAATACACTGTTCAACATTACCGTTTGCTAGCTAACCTTAAAACTGTTTATTTCACCTAACGACTCCTCTCAACTGTCTCTCATTTCCGGTAACGATCGGCCATCATTTTTTTATCGGCTTCACGAGTCTACCACAAGGGTGACACTGCTCCCTCCTCAAGGCTGGTCGTCCCGAACAGCGCCTTCGTAGCGGGCCAGGCGATCCAGGTGTACCACCAACATCTTTCCTCGGGGCACCCACGTCTTCGCTCAAGACGACCCTGCCAATTCCAAGGCACTCTTCTGGTTGACGGAGTATAACCTCTTCTCCGTTGAGCCTCAGGACCTTCCTGCCGACGTCGACCGTCGCCTCGTGGCTCATGAGGGCATCCAGTCCCAGAATCACCTCCTCAGCCACCTTCGCGACGAACACCCACAGACGCACGGCACTCCGTCCCAAGTTCAGCTCCAGCAGGGCCTCCTCCACAGGCATGGTGTCGCCCGATGCTGTCACAAGCTCGTATGGTCGGCTCGGCTTCCTCGTCGGCAAACCCTTCGCCACGTCAGGTCTGATGATGGTCACGGCCGCCCCGGTGTCCACCAGCACGCGGCACGGCTTTCCTATTACCCAGGTTGTCATTCATCCGCCGGCTGACGGCGCGGATTGTCACTCGAGGGGATGGTGGTAATGGCGCCGACGTGCCCCTCTCCACGACGGCCCTTACTCGTTTTCCGACTGCCCTTCCTGGTGTGGGCAGTCTCTCCGCAGGTGTCCGGGCTGTCCACACCCCCAACACAGGCCACTAGGTGTTCGCCGGCGTCCCTCAGCTGGTCTTCTATCTCCGGCGTAGCGGACACTCCTCGTTCTCGACGTCGGGATAGATGCTACCTTGGCCGCCTCCATCCTTAATGCCGCTGTCAGCGCCTCGTGGATGGTTTTATATTCGCCGAGCATTAGGCGCTGACGAATCTCCGTGCCCCGTACCCCGTCAACAAAATTGTAGGCTTCTTCCCGGGATACGAACTCCAGTGGCAGGTCAACCAAGGCCTTGCTAGCCAGCTGCTCGATCGCTATGGCGAACTCCTGCAGCGTCTCCCCCGACTGCTGCGACCTTGCCTTTAGCTGGCTGCGGTATGCTGCGGCTAAGCGGTGGTTCCCGAAGCGATTCTCCAGGGCCTCCCAGATGTCCTTGGGCGCCGCCGTCGTCTGCACCGCGTTCAGGATTTCCGCGGCCCGTCCCTGGAGGCTGGCTATTAACTGTGTGGCTTCCTCCTCCGGTGACCATCTGTTGTGCCTGGCCACTGTGTCGAACTGGCGGCGGAAGACTTCAAACGTTGACGCGCCGTCATACTTGGGAGGTTTGACGCGCGCAGATGTTGTGTCGCGTCCCGGCGCGTCGGCCTTCAAGTCCTTCAGCTTCCTGCCGACGACGTCCTCCACCATGGCGTTCAAGGACTTGACGCTGCAGTCGGTCTTTCCCTCCAGGTTGTTTACGCGGTTCGCGAGGTCTTCGACGTCTTCAACCATGGCATTCAGGGACTTGGCGTTATTGTCGGCCTTTTCCTCTAGATCATTGAAGCGGTTCGCCAGATCCTCGACGTGCTCGTCCACTTGGCCCATCCGCTTGCCCAGCTCCGTCACGTCATCCCTCACGCCGGCCAACTGTTCCTCAAATTTGGCGGCGAGGACCTCGTTCGCCTCCTTCATTTCCGTGGCCAGACTGTCGTTCGCTGCCTTCATTTCTGTGGTCAATTCGGTCTTTATTTCTTTCAACTCTGCGGCCAGGTTGTTATTTGCCGCTTCCGTTTTTGTTGTTAACTCGTTCATCTTCGCGGCCAAGTTGTTATTTGCCACTTCCGACTTCGCTGTTAATTCGTTCATCTTCTGCAAAAGCATTTCCAATGCCGATTCCATGGCCATAATGTTCGGTGATGTTGTTATCCCGCTTCCTGACACTAGCTGTGACTTTTTGGGTTCGTGAAATGATAAAACGAGGTTACGAAACACAAAAACTACACTTTATTCTCCTCGAAATACACTGTTCAACATTACCGTTTGCTAGCTAACCTTAAAACTGTTTATTTTACCTAACGACTCCTCTCAACTGTCTCTCATTTCCGGTAACGATCGGCCATCATTTTTTTATCGGCTTCGCGAGTCTACCACCAGGGTGACAATATGGTATTAGTGAAGACTTTTAATATTTCGGATGCTAGACGAAAAATGTATTGGAGAATGGATTTAATTTATAAAGGTCTGTGTAGAGTAATAAACAAATTTGGAGATCACGCTTATGAATTGCAAGATTCGAATAATAAGATTGTGGGAAGATATCATAAGACATTAATGAAACCTTTCAAAAGCTTTGACAGTCATTGAAACAATATAGATTATATACTATATGTGTGTGTTAAATAATAATAAAATATATATATTATTGTTAATAGTTAATATATTGTTGTATTTTAATTAATGTTGATTTGATGGATAGAGTCAACATGAAAAATTCAATGCCATGGCCGGGATTTGAACCACGGCCATGGCATTGAATTTTTCATGTTGACTCTATCCATCAAATATCTTAGCCTATATACGGCTAGTGTGGAGAAATGATTAATTTCCATCAATTAACTAAAATAATAAGAGTTAAATGATGAAGCCTGGGACTTAAGTACTTACAACAGTAAGTCGCCACAAACGGTGTATCTCGGATGCGAGAGCCCCTAGTGGTCTACCGGGGAAATATATGAGTCAACTGGAAAATTTAATGTCAGGAAGGCACGTTGGCCATGGTAGCTCAAAGGTTAAGAGCGACTGGACGGAAACCAGTAGATCCGTGGTTCAAATCCCGGCCATGGCATTGAATTTTTCATGTTGACTCTATCCATCAAATATCTTAGCCTATATACGGCTAGTGTGGAGAAATGATTAATTTCCATCAATTAACTAAAATAATAAGAGTTAAATGATGAAGCCTGGGACTTAAGTACTTACAACAGTAAGTCGCCACAAACGGTGTATCTCGGATGCGAGAGCCCCTAGTGGTCTACCGGGGAAATATATGAGTCAACTGGAAAATTTAATGTCAGGAAGGCACGTTGGCCATGGTAGCTCAAAGGTTAAGAGCGACTGGACGGAAACCAGTAGATCCGTGGTTCAAATCCCGGCCATGGCATTGAATTTTTCATGTTGACTCTATCCATCAAATATCTTAGCCTATATACGGCTAGTGTGGAGAAATGATTAATTTCCATCAATTAACTAAAATAATAAGAGTTAAATGATGAAGCCTGGGACTTAAGTACTTACAACAGTAAGTCGCCACAAACGGTGTATCTCGGATGCGAGAGCCCCTAGTGGTCTACCGGGGAAATATATGAGTCAACTGGAAAATTTAATGTCAGGAAGGCACGTTGGCCATGGTAGCTCAAAGGTTAAGAGCGACTGGACGGAAACCAGTAGATCCGTGGTTCAAATCCCGGCCATGGCATTGAATTTTTCATGTTGACTCTATCCATCAAATATCTTAGCCTATATACGGCTAGTGTGGAGAAATGATTAATTTCCATCAATTAACTAAAATAATAAGAGTTAAATGATGAAGCCTGGGACTTAAGTACTTACAACAGTAAGTCGCCACAAACGGTGTATCTCGGATGCGAGAGCCCCTAGTGGTCTACCGGGGAAATATATGAGTCAACTGGAAAATTTAATGTCAGGAAGGCACGTTGGCCATGGTAGCTCAAAGGTTAAGAGCGACTGGACGGAAACCAGTAGATCCGTGGTTCAAATCCCGGCCATGGCATTGAATTTTTCATGTTGACTCTATCCATCAAATATCTTAGCCTATATACGGCTAGTGTGGAGAAATGATTAATTTCCATCAATTAACTAAAATAATAAGAGTTAAATGATGAAGCCTGGGACTTAAGTACTTACAACAGTAAGTCGCCACAAACGGTGTATCTCGGATGCGAGAGCCCCTAGTGGTCTACCGGGGAAATATATGAGTCAACTGGAAAATTTAATGTCAGGAAGGCACGTTGGCCATGGTAGCTCAAAGGTTAAGAGCGACTGGACGGAAACCAGTAGATCCGTGGTTCAAATCCCGGCCATGGCATTGAATTTTTCATGTTGACTCTATCCATCAAATATCTTAGCCTATATACGGCTAGTGTGGAGAAATGATTAATTTCCATCAATTAACTAAAATAATAAGAGTTAAATGATGAAGCCTGGGACTTAAGTACTTACAACAGTAAGTCGCCACAAACGGTGTATCTCGGATGCGAGAGCCCCTAGTGGTCTACCGGGGAAATATATGAGTCAACTGGAAAATTTAATGTCAGGAAGGCACGTTGGCCATGGTAGCTCAAAGGTTAAGAGCGACTGGACGGAAACCAGTAGATCCGTGGTTCAAATCCCGGCCATGGCATTGAATTTTTCATGTTGACTCTATCCATCAAATATCTTAGCCTATATACGGCTAGTGTGGAGAAATGATTAATTTCCATCAATTAACTAAAATAATGTTGATTTATTGTTGTGTTTTATATATGTGTTATGTATTATTGTTGTAAACGAAATTGTTAATTGGGGCCATTCTTCGAAATATATGGAAATATATTGTTAATTCCTTTATTTGGTTATTTTCCATATATTTTGAAGAGGGGCATTTGCAACAGTAGTTTCGAGTTATATTTAGAAAAGTTATGAAAATTTTATAAATTTATAAAAAAAAAATAATTATGTAAATCTATTTAGTAATTTAAATAAGTAAAAATATATGTAATTTTGTGATTGGCCGTAGTAATAATTGTATGACGTAATGTGACGTGGCATTAAATCGGCCAATCACAAAATTAAGATAGGAGTAGTGATAGTTACGGAAAATCAATAATCTTGGTAGATATGTTCGGTAATCTGGGAAGTGAAGAATAGTCGTGCAGGAGTAAAGAGTGTTATGTAATAATTGGAACTGTTTTATTAAAAAAGTAAGAATTCATCGATTAGCTGGAGGTAACCTGCAAGTGACTGGGAAAGGAAAATCAAGTAAAATGTAATCCAAATAATACAATTAAATTGTTACAAAATTTGACTTCTCCGGAACTTTATTCCGAACCACGCCTGAAAACTAGATGTCACATGACTTATTTAATCAAACACAATCAAGAAACAACTCAAAATACAACGAATTAACTCTGTTATATCTGGCTTCTCGACTTGGGTCTTCGAAACAGACAATGTGCATCCCATCTCCAACAGAAATCCCGCACCAGATTATCTTCAAAAAGGAAAAACAACTGCATACTACATATCAATACTTGACAAGCTGAAGGCAGAAATTGTGGAAAAATGGCCACATTTGCAGAAAAAGAAAATCCTGTTTCACCAAGACAATGCACCGTCTCACAACTCAGCAGCTGCAATGGAAAAAATCCACGAATTACGGTTTGAACTGCTTGACCATCCGCCTTAACAGATCTAGTCCCAAGTGACTTCTTTTTGTTTTCTCATCTGATAATTGTGCTTGGAGCGCAGAGATTTCCATCAAATGAACAATTATTTTGCATAGAAAAATGCTGAGTACTATTTGGACAGGCTACAGAGATAGGAGCATTGCTGGGAGAAGTACGTAGAGTTACAAGATGAGCACAGAAAAACTGATACGCAACAGGATGAGATCCAGACAGCAGACATCAAAGGTTCGAGCCCAGGGAATGCAGAGTCAAATATCGAAAGATGCAAAGAAGACGATGCTACACCTGATATTACACGCGGTGATGATGTATCCACACTAGCAAGTGACAACATCCGGGAATGTAATGTAGTGATACACAGAGACGTAAGAGGTGCTGACGTAAAATGTGATATGTGTCAAGGTTGCAGTGAGAGCCAAAGCGTGGATATAAGTTAAGTGTTATGTTTCAAAGACATGGCTGAGACACAAAGGGTTATAAAAGAAAAAAAGTTACATATTATCGCGAACTCGATAGCGATAAGGCAGCTTGCGCACACAAAGGAACTGATAGGCGGACAGTGTGGTACTGAGCTTGCATTAGCAATTAAGATAGCGCCGATAAACAAGAGATGGATAATTATTAAATTTTAGATGAGTCGCATTTTTTAAACACATCTGCTTCACTTTCGTACCTATTTTGAGGACATGTTTCGCAAATCTTTGCTTGCATCTACGGCTCTTGTGCGACTGACGCTAGATCCATGTCCTCAAAATAGGTACGAAAGTGAAGCAGATGTGTTAAAAAATGCGACTCATCTAAAATTTAATAATTTTTCGCTTCACTGTGGTGTTCCAATACAGTTGAATCTCGATATAAGAGATGGATAGTTTATCACAGAGGTGAAAGACTTGCCGGTACCGATATAGTTACATGCTAAAACATTCATGTTTTATCTGGTTACATTTTAGAGAAAATTCGATAATCTAGAATTACGAATTAGGCATGTAAGGACGTGACAGATCGCAGAGTCAGTTATTTCTGAACAGAGTAAGCAGAGAACAGCTGAGTGTTGAAAAGACAGTTTACACAACTTTACAAGAGTGTTGTAACGAGAGCTACTGTAATCAGTTGTCACGGTTTGTTATTTTGATCGACCTTGGAAGATTGTGTTGTTATGTGATGTAATGTTGTTACGTGAGAATTAAACAGTGTATCTCTACGGAAATAAAGAACATTTAGAATTTCGGCAATTTGGACTTTTAATTCTACGAACCCACAAAGTCACAATTCGTGTCAGAACATGGGATGACCACATCACCGAGAAGATGGAATCAATGAAGACTGAATTAACAACGAAGACGGAAGCTGCAAATAGCAACTTGGGCACGAAGATGACCGACACCAGGAAGAGCAACCTGAGGAACGAGAAAGGACCGGCGTGGCGAGGAGCACGTCGGTGCCATCCCCACTATCCCCTCGAGTGACACTGCGCGCCGTCAGCCGACGGATGGATGACAACCTCATCGCGGACGGTTGAGTACGAGGGACGCCATGCTGCGTGCTCGTAGACACCGGGGCAGCAAAGACTGTCACCAGACCCGACGTAGCCAGGGGTTCGCCGTCGAGAAAACCGAGCCGACCATACCAGCTAGTGACGGCATCGGGCGAAACCTTGACCGTGGAGAGGGAGGCCCTGCTGCAGTTGACCTAGGGAAATAATGTGTAGTGTTTAACGCCCGCTTTTACTACATACGGCACCGCAGGCGGTGACACTGATGATACATGAGATGAAGATGGAGCATCAGTGGAATGAGATGGCGGGGGAAACCGGAGGTCCCGGAGAAAACCCGCCCCAACGCCGTGTTGTCCACCACAAATCTCACTTTGCGGTTGCCTGGGATCGAACCTGGGCCGCCTTGGTGAGAGCCAAGCGGTCTAACCACTGAGAGTTGACCTAGGGATGGAGTGCCGTGCGTCAGTGGGTGTTCGTCGCGGAGGTGGCTGAGGAGGTGATACTGGGACTGGATACCCTCAGGGGCCACGAGGTGATGGTCGACGACGGCAGGAAGGTCCTGCGGCTCAATGGAGAAGAGGTCATACTCCGGCAACCCGAAGAACGCCTTGGAATCTGCAGGTCATCTTGAAGGAAGACGTGGGTCCCCGCGAGAAAAGAGGTGGTAGTGACGGCGCGACTGGAAGGACAGCGAATGAAGAACACTGTTGCCGTGCCGAGAGGTACCAGTGACGCTGCTTAACCTAGCGGACATCGACCACGACGTCCAGGCCGGAACGGAGATGGGGACGTGCGAGCCCGTGGTCATCGTGATAGCAATCGACAAGACACAGGAGCCGGTGCCAACGCAACACCTGGGGCCCCGGTTGGAAGGCTTACTGGAGAGGGCGGCCGATCACCTGACCGCAGAACAGCTCGAAAAAGGTTCGACACCTGCTGAGACGATACCAGAGCGTATTCAGCCAAGGCAGAGAAGAACTACTGCGTCACCCGGCGAGAGTTACCCGGTAGTAAGAAAGTGAAAGAGGCAGTGTTAGAAAAAGATTCAAAAAGAGTATGGGAAGCAATTAGGGAGATGAATAGAAAAAGAAATATTGATGGAAAGATAGCACCTGCGAAGTGGGTTGAATACTTTACAAAGTTGATCGGCCAGCAATCCAAAGCTAGCTTTAAAAAATGGATTTTGGATGGGGAGGTGGTGCAAGATAATAGATTAGATGGGGAAATCACAGTAGACAAAGTGAATTTACAAGTAAAAGGTTAAAAAAAGAACATAGCTGGGGGCTTTGATGGACTACCAAGAGAGTTCTGGAAAGAATACGGCAAAACAAATGAAGGTGTAAGAGTTAAGACAAAATTTCTAGAAAAAATAAGGCAAGTGAATGGATTTCCGGAAAATTGGAAAGTAAGTATTATTGCATCAATTTACAAAGGCAAAGGAGAAATTAGTAAACCGCAAAATTATAGGGGGATCAGTTTACTAGCAATATTAGGGAAAATTTACACAGGAATAATGGCAGAAAGATTGCAAAGATGGGCGGAGGCAGAAAAGAAGCTATCGGAATTTCAATCAGGATTCAGGAAAGGGAGAAGGACAATAGATAATGTACTAATTATTAGAACAATAGTAGATGTACACAAGTAGGAAAAGAGGGAGAGTATATATGTTTTTGGTAGATTTTGAAAAAGCTTTCGATACAATAGTGAGAGAAGCACTATGGTGGAAATTACAAAAGAAAGGAGTCAGCAAGAAATTTATTATAGGGCTAGAAAAAATTTATGAGGGAATAAAGTTTGGAACTAGAGTAGATAAGAATGGGATAACAGAATTAGTGGAGCAGAAAATAGGATTAAGAAAAGGCTGTAAACTTAGCCCATCTCTGAGCTTTTAGTATTTATATGAGACAAATTGCACCTTTCTGCACATCACCCTGATGAAGGGAGCCATGTTGGCTCTTGAAAGCTTGGCAGCTTGTTCGTCGCCATTTACTTTGCTGGTAGCCCGAGAAAAGATCTATGACGGTTGTCGCCAGGAAAGTTTTAAAACAAGAATCCTTTATCAATAATGAACAGAAGACTTTTTAGACAGTTTAGGCTCCAAATTTAACTGTAAACTGCCTTCAGCACTACTTTATGAACCTACTTTTCAGTGTATGGGAATAAAAACATGTTAGTTCTACTGAACATTGAACTATGCTCTATTGTATTGAAACACAAAACCAGAATATCTCTGTAAAGTACAGAATCACATGTTTCACAATAAGTCTCAATTTCACAACAAACTGGAACTAAAACAAAAACAAGCAAGTAACCACAGGATAATATAAAATCGCTGAATCACTATGTGCATGCATAGAAACAACTGTAGCACCAATTTACATTGTTCTCACACATCAGAAATGCCCTTAGCAAATTTGATTAAATTATGACTATTACTTTGATTTGTATAAGCATAAAATTTGTGGCCAAGAGCAAGTTAAAATTCTTTGCATGATAAACATATTTTATTTGATATTATTCTATAGAGAGATTGACACTCTTTACACAAATATTAGAGCAGAAGCTGGAGACTAAAGCAAATTGGCACTCTAAATTTAGTCTTTTCAAGCTTTTGGAGGTTTCTTAGAAATCAAAATACAATAAGGAATTTGAATTACTTCATTTTGTTCATGACTTTTTTATTAAATAACTAAAGGATAGGTCAGGATCAAGTGCATTAACAATGTAATGGACAATGGCAATGTAATTATTTTATCTATATGTAGTAACTACAGATTTTCATCTTAATGACTTGCCTGAATTCATCCACTTCTTCATCATAATGAGCTTGGTTTACTGGAGAGAACGTAGCTAATTGTTGCACCTTCAGCTCCTGGTTTATGTTGCATTTGCGGCACAATCCATTACCTTTTCCTTCAGCAGGAAGTGACACTTTATTTGGAACAGCAAGAACTGGATGATTCAATAGTTCATCATGCTGTGCCGGAATTGCTTTGTTGTAACTGCCGTCCTAAAAATCAGGTAACAAAAGTTTCAGTTTTTTAATACAGAGAAAGGTGATTCTGGTAGTGTTTCTAAACTTCCTTTCTCAGCCAATTTGAATAGAAAGAAGCAGACACTATTTAGGTATTAAAGTGTTCACTTGGCTGACTTCCTAGAAAGGTCATTAAAATCCCATCAAATACCAGTATTCTGAAACAAGTAGAAGGAATGTGAAGAATGGATTTGATACGTTTTATTGCTAAAATTATCTGAAAGAAAGGGGAAGCTTAAAAAAATATATTCTTGGACTAGTTCAAACTAGCAATCAACTCGAGCCTGTCATATGCAATAGAGCCTTCAATTTTGAGAAAAAGATACCATTATGACTATCTTGATATCAATCTTCTGGGTGAAATGCAATACTGCTTCTATCTACAGGTACATGTTAGCGAAAATACAAATAAATCAGCCCAAAATGCATTAACTGAAAGGGGCAAATAACCCTCTTTTTCTTAAAAATATGTCAACATTCCTAATGTTGCACACTTGTTTTATTGATTTTCAGTTTCTTTATCATCATCATTATTATTTGATTATCATCATCATTATTATTGGTATTACTATTACTGGTACTGATACTAGTGGTGGCGGTGGCGGTGGCGGTGGTGGTGGTGTATTATTATTTGCAAAATGAGAACTATTGATACTTGAAAATGAATAATAAACTATTATACCTAATTGAAGTAATGAGTTGGTATTCAAACACATCACTTAAAATATCCTTACTTGAACAATTGTTTCGGAGACCGGCTCGTCCCCATCATCAGCAACTATCCAACTGGTTGGATCCGTGGTTTCTTGAAGTGAGCTGGTTGTTTGAGGTGACATCTGTTGATTGTGAGATGAACTTCCAAAGAGAGTTTTCAGGCGGCAATTCGAAATTTAACGTATACTGTTTGTTTTTTATAATTAGCAACTTCTCCCAAACATCGAGCTCAGCTGCATTATTGGCTGGCTTTAATAGTTTTATATTTGGTACAATTTCATGATTGGTAGACCAAAAATGGTGGGCTATTGCTGATTTTTCTATTTGTTTGTATTTCACACATCTCATATGTTCCTGTAATCTAATTTGTAAACTTCTTTTGGTTTTTCCTATGTAGAACTTATTACAGTCTGAGCAGTTTATTTTGTATATACCTGATTTCTTGTTTTCAGGTACTGGGTCTTTCAGGTTGTTGCATAATAAGTTTTTTAAACTGAATTTATTTATTGGGGCTAGGGTGATGTTATACTTCTTGAATATCTTGTTGAATTTATGATGTACTTTGGGATGATATGTGAATTTCTTGAACTGTTTCTCGGATTTTGAATCTGTTAGTTTTGTGGTATCCAATATGTGTTTTTGTTTCTTAAATTTCCAAATTTTCTTTTCTAATAATTTTTTACTGTATCCATTAATTGCAGCTATGTTAATCATTTGGTTATATTCTTTGTTGTATTCATTCTGTTTCAATGGGATGTTGATTAGTCTATGTGCTAAACTGTTTAAAACTGCATGTTTGTGGGGTGTCGGGTTGTAGCTATCGTTCTTGATGTAATTGTCTGTTTGTGTTGGCTTCCGGTAGATGCCAAAAGATATGTTATTTAGTTCATGAATTATCTTCAGATCTAGGAAAGGTAGGTAGCCATCTGTTTCTATCTCTATTGTGAACTTTATTGTTTTATTCTGTATGTTCAGTAGTTTTAAGGAATCTTGTATGAATTTGTGTGGAACAATGGCAAAAATATCATCAACATATCTGTACCAGCATTTGAAGATGTATGGGAAGGATGATGTGATATGTGTTTCAAAGTAGCTCATAAAGAGGTTGGCTAGGAAAGGTGAAAGTGGATTGCCCATTGTTAGGCCTGAGGTCTGTTGATAGAATTGACCGTTGAATGTAAAGAAATTTTGATGTATGCATAAATGAGTAAGTTTTGTGAGATCTTCTATTTCTTCGGTTGAAATGTTAGTCTGTCTGAGCCACTTTTTGAGGAGTAACATAAGTTCATCTGTTGGAATACTGGGAAAAAGAGAGGTGACATCAAATGATACTAGTTTGTCTTCTGTATCCAATTGTAAATTTGAGATCTTGTCTACTAAATCTAATGAATTTCTAATGGCTAGGCTGCCATTAGGCACAGCCTAGCCATTAGAAATTCATTAGATTTAGTAGACAAGATCTCAAATTTACAATTGGATACAGAAGACAAACTAGTATCATTTGATGTCACCTCTCTTTTTCCCAGTATTCCAACAGATGAACTTATGTTACTCCTCAAAAAGTGGCTCAGACAGACTAACATTTCAACCGAAGAAATAGAAGATCTCACAAAACTTACTCATTTATGCATACATCAAAATTTCTTTACATTCAACGGTCAATTCTATCAACAGACCTCAGGCCTAACAATGGGCAATCCACTTTCACCTTTCCTAGCCAACCTCTTTATGAGCTACTTTGAAACACATATCACATCATCCTTCCCATACATCTTCAAATGCTGGTACAGATATGTTGATGATATTTTTGCCATTGTTCCACACAAATTCATACAAGATTCCTTAAAACTACTGAACATACAGAATAAAACAATAAAGTTCACAATAGAGATAGAAACAGATGGCTACCTACCTTTCCTAGATCTGAAGATAATTCATGAACTAAATAACATATCTTTTGGCATCTACCGGAAGCCAACACAAACAGACAATTACATCAAGAACGATAGCTACAACCCGACACCCCACAAACATGCAGTTTTAAACAGTTTAGCACATAGACTAATCAACATCCCATTGAAACAGAATGAATACAACAAAGAATATAACCAAATGATTAACATAGCTGCAATTAATGGATACAGTAAAAAATTATTAGAAAAGAAAATTTGGAAATTTAAGAAACAAAAACACATATTGGATACCACAAAACTAACAGATTCAAAATCCGAGAAACAGTTCAAGAAATTCACATATCATCCCAAAGTACATCATAAATTCAACAAGATATTCAAGAAGTATAACATCACCCTAGCCCCAATAAATAAATTCAGTTTAAAAAACTTATTATGCAACAACCTGAAAGACCCAGTACCTGAAAACAAGAAATCAGGTATATACAAAATAAACTGCTCAGACTGTAATAAGTTCTACATAGGAAAAACCAAAAGAAGTTTACAAATTAGATTACAGGAACATATGAGATGTGTGAAATACAAACAAATAGAAAAATCAGCAATAGCCCACCATTTTTGGTCTACCAATCATGAAATTGTACCAAATATAAAACTATTAAAGCCAGCCAATAATGCAGCTGAGCTCGATGTTTGGGAGAAGTTGCTAATTATAAAAAACAAACAGTATACGTTAAATTTCGAATTGCCGCCTGAAAACTCTCTTTGGAAGTTCATCTCACAATCAACAGATGTCACCTCAAACAACCAGCTCACTTCAAGAAACCACGGATCCAACCAGTTGGATAGTTGCTGATGATGGGGACGAGCCGGTCTCCGAAACAATTGTTCAAGTAAGGATATTTTAAGTGATGTGTTTGAATACCAACTCATTACTTCAATTGTTATATACATCACTGTTTCTAACCTTTTGCTTCAAATAATATTATACCTAACATTAACATCAACTGAAGAATAAATAAAAAGCCAAAATTATAAGTAAACAGTTTTCATTCACTTGCCAATGACTTGTTGCATACTGCAACATTGGCAGTTTATTCACCATGATCTGAAAGTTAAATTTTAATTGAGAAATTGACAATAAGTATAGTCTTGTCAGTACAGATAAAGATATTGTCTATTCCTGTGCTGGTCTTTTTCTGTTCCGCTGGTCTGTTTTTCTGTAGGAATACTGATACCATGCACCATAAAAATACTTTAGTTATAGAAGACGTAGAGTTCAGGAGATGATATTCATTGATTTAGATAACACATTTGACACTATAGAGAAGCATTATGGCTTAAAATGGGAAATAAGGGAGTAAGTTCAAAATGTATTGTGACTTTGTGGTTTCGTAGAATTAAAAGTCCAAGTTGCAGAAATTCCAAATGTCCTTTATTTCCGTAGAAATACATTTTGCTCAACCCTAACAGTGACAGAAATACATAACATACACAATTACAATCTTCCAAGGTCGTTGACCACAAACAAAAGAGTTCACTTTCAAAACACCTGCACGCCGACGATTCTCAGTTCCAATTCGACTCTGTTTACGACTCGCAGCTCTTATATAGCTCTGCTCACTGTTCGAGAAATTACTGGTATTTTCTGGTGCTCGTGAATGTATGTCTATTTATGTTAGAGTTATTTTGACACCTCTATAATGTTGATTCTTCGGAAATGAGTTTCTGATGTACTATCAGAAGCCCGCACTCTTCCTACACTAATTTATTTGCTGCATAACTAGTTGAAGCCATGATTAGCACTGAGGAAACTATTTCAAATGTGTTTTAGCTAAAGAAATCGCTCGGAACTCTGACACAGTCAAAATTATTATATGAACTGAGCGAAGAAAATAGTTACGTCAGCTATACCATAAACTTCAGTTGTGCAATTAGCGAGATGCTGATGGAGTTTTCTTTCCAGCGCGTTTAACACAACATATACAGTTATTGTGTGGTAAAATAAACTGAAACCTATAAACCTTGAACCCAACACTTCGTTTATGCAGCTGATATACACATATAGTTTGTAAAACAAAAATACTCAGCATTAGGCGTGTTTGATGCAAAGAATAGCTTTCTCTACAGTGATACAAATTAATGAAATTTCAACAATTTATTAATATAGTCTCTATTTTAATGATACCATAGATGTATACTGCCTTTAATGGGCTTTAAACCAGTTTTAGTTTCGCTAAAATAACTTAATACGGAAGATACAAATATTTATTTAAGAAGCATTTTTGCAGCATGTAACAATTTAAATGTCTTGTTCTGTTTATTGGGTATCCATTCCCGGCCATGCAGGGTTTAAATGGCCATCGGCAAAGTAGTTAAAATGATGTCACGATGTGTCAGAAAGATACAAAGCACAGAATAAAAATTAATTAAACGCTAAGGCTACAGAATCCTAGTTTTTGTAATAAAAACCCCAAAATGCCCCATTGTTGACTAAGAACAAATAATAAAGCACAGCTTTCTAGTAAGCGTTTCCCGTTTATTCAAACATAATTAGAGGAATTACGGCGTCGTGAAAAGAATTCTCGTACCTACTTTTATAAAGGCATTTCTGTAAAATATTACACCAGCCATTAAGATTTATTTGTCTGCAATTTCATTTTCAATGTTGGAAACAACACCGTAAGTCTCCAAGCCATTGATTTCATGATTCCTTGAGATACATGTAGAAAAACGTAAGCATGAGAAAATCACAATTTTTTCATATATATAATCTTAGTCTGTGAAGCCTAGCTAATTAAACACTGGCCTTATAATTTTTAATTGTAATCTGAACAGAGTCCTAGAAAGGTGATTTTAAGATTGGGTAAAACAACTTTGTGTCAGTAGATTAACACATATGTAAAAGAAATCTTACGGGAGTAAATTCCTGCTTACCAGCAGTACTGATTGTGATCTGATGTGATTGTTAACAACTGACATCAATAATTTAATTAATAATTCCTCCCCCAAGAATTAATATTAGCTCAAGAAAAAACCAGCACATAAATATTAAGCTACTGCATTGAAACTGCCAAAAGATAATACTCGGAACAAAATTGTGAAATCCAGTACACTGAGTTTGCAAAACTACATCTATAAATTTCAAATAAATAATATTCTAATCAAGATGAAATGCATTAGACGGGCTTGTTTAACGATTCAGACATGTTTTAAGCTAAATCTCAATGTAAAGTCGTATCATGTGAATAAAGTTTTCACATTAGGCAAATTTGTGCTTTACTTTGGAAAACTGAAAACATTCAGTTTCTCTTCTTCCGGCTCTCCCCAACATACTAATTTGTGTTCGGCATGATGTTGCTACAGGGACTGAATTTTAGAAGGTTTTTGAAACTAGGATAATATAGTATTAATGGAAACATGAATGATTAAACTCACCTGTTTCACACAAGGCTGATAAAAAATGACTCTCCCATCTGTGCTGAATGATGGATCACCATTTATCCACTGTTTAAGAAGTACACTTCTGTTGCTTCTCTCTTTTGGCATATTTGCATAGGAAACAGATCTATGTGTGCACTTGAAACACTGCTTACAGAATGGACTTTCCATTCCCCAGATAAAGCGTAATCATTTGTCAATCCATTGAAATATCATTTAGCTGATATTTGCTATTCATCCTTGGGCGAATTCTAAGATTTTTCCATGACATCATTAGCGCATTGTGAAATGTCTGTAAGGCATGATGATTTGTATATAAGGGCGTTCAACTGCTAGGTCATCAGCGCCCTTACAAAAGCTAATTCATGGCAATAGCCGGAGATAAATTACTCAAAATTAAAAAAAAAAAAAATCAAAACAAAATGACAATAAAATAAATAAACCCAAATGGGTAAATAACAATAAAAAGCTATAGCTAGCAATAAAATACCAAAAGGCATAAAAAATTACCACTTTCAATGTCAACTTACCATGACAAACTACCTGCCCAGAGGTGGTCGAACCAATTTGTTCCTTTACTTAGGGGCTGGGCTAGCATTTTCAGCAGGTTTTTCCTGTCTTTTTCTCACTGTCGTTGTGGCAGTGGGGACAGGATCTACCCGTTCCACACCCTCAATGGAGGAGGATGGCTTTTGTACTGGTAACTTCGAATCGAGTCTCTCGAAACGATCAGAAACTGCGATCGGCGAAGAGGAAAGTCGCCAATCAGAGTCCTCTCCAGATGATTCCTCCGATGATGTTGGCGGAGGAGATGGTCGCGGACTTTTATGCTTGCTAGCCTTCTTTTCAATGGTCTTACTATTTTCCTTAAGGAAATCAGTTCTGTCATGTGAGGTCTTAAATCTCCTTGGCGATACATTATATATTACTGGTTCACATGTTCTTGAAGTAGATGCTTTCGGCGGTGACATGGCTGAATCCTTCTTCTTAGGACTGGACTTGGTTGGCGCGCTCACTGTTGTTCATGCTGGTGTCTGTTACTTTGGCTGTGATCTTGGTGTAATTGTTCTTTCGGATATCACTGCCCCGTTTATGTCGCTAGTTTGTGTTGCGATTTCCTGTCTAGGTACCGGCTTAGCTGCAACTGCAGCTCCTAGGTACAGAAGGCTGACAAATATGCAAGAGTTTCCAGGCTTCTACGAAGGACACCTTCTCTCTTACCCAGATCTCTTGGACTGCTTTTTCCTCCATAAAATGCGGGCATTGTCTGGAGTTAGGTGAATGATTACCACTGCAGTTAACACATGTTGCAGATGAAGTACATGCATTATCATGCTTGAGTTCCCCGCAGTCAATGCAAGTAGCAACTCCACTACAAGAATCACTCGTATGGCCAAAGCGCTGGCATTTATAACACCTCAGTGGATTGGGTATATAATGCCTCACTTCAATAGCTTCATACCCTGCCGTAATACTTTGTGGAAGATCTACTCGATCAAAGGTAAGAAACAAGGTACGAGCGGGCACTAGTTCACCTCGTTCTTTGCAGTGAACTCGATATACATCTGTCACACCTTGTTCCACTAAGTTTGCCTGAATCTCCTCATTGGACATACTGTTCAATGCACTGGTGTTTACAACACCATGCGAGGAGTTCAGAGTCCTATGAAATTCAATGCACACCGAATAGCTTGCAAGCATATTGGCTTTCAAAATTTTTGCAGCCTGAGTTGCAGAAACTGCTTCCACCAGAAGTGTGCCACTGCAAGATCGAGTACATGATTTTACAGAACCAGCAATATTATCTAGACCCTTCAGAATGATAAACAGGTTCACGGTAGTAAATGTATTGACCTTCCTCAGTTCTAAAAATAACTAAATAGCGAGGACCACAAGACTCAGCTATTTCCTTTCCACGTTTTATTTTAGGATTTGCCATAAGAAATGGAATGAGTTTCATCCGCCAGTGCTTCCCACCCACTACAGAGCCCAACAAGGGGTCATCCCACTGGGATGACAGGGCTGCACAGAGGATACAGCGGGCTCACCATTCCACTCACCCTGGAGTTTGGTGTATAACCTAGTCCTGGCCAATTGGCTAGGTGTGGGTTAGCCCATAACCTCCCGTTTACGTGAATTAGAAACCAAAGTGGTGTATTGGGTATGCACACCGTCCCCGAGTTCCGAAAGAAAATAAACCCAAGCTCAGATGTGCATCCCTCAACCTACCAGGATAAACCTCTCCACTGACATGGGTCTCCATGCATGGCCTACGCGTGGGTGGGTGTTTTGTCTGACCCCTCACCACTAAGAGGAACCCACATCGAGGGTGTCAGGGTGGCTAGGGACCCCGGGATCGCCAATTCCCGTACCTACCGCAGTAGGTACCTGGGGGATATCTGTAAGGCAGATACCTACCTGGCTATATAACCAATGTGCAGCAGTAAGAAATTTCTCTTCCCCAAAAAGTTCACATTGAAACCAACAAATGCAAAAGCTGTTGTCACAAATTACAAACAGAAGAAATTAGCTTAAAAAAAAAAAAAAAAAAAAAAAAAAGCAGTTTTAGGCACTAATAAGCAGAATAGGCATAAACATATGAAATAGGCATTTATAGACACTATAAAACTAAGAAATTAGGCTAATAATTGTAGGAAACGTGCTTATAACTTAAAAGCGTATGTTTCAGAACGAAGGAATAAAATAGGCAAATAGGGCAAAATCCGCCCCGTACTGATGACTGTATATAATATAGTATAAAGTCTGAAGCAATTTCAGTTTTGGTTTTATGTGGTTTAAGTTTCACCTTTATATAAATTTTAGTGTATGACATTAGTGTATAATATTTCCTTCTTCTGTTCTCCATGGGTGACTAAAAGCAGCTGAGAACTGAAAGACAAAACTGTTGTGCAACAGTAAGCACCAGGTCCGAAAAATTTTATCTTTACTTCTCATATGGTGCTACAACACTGTCGTGCAAAAGCTCTACTAGTAAACATCATTGTCATTTACTTCCATGACTAAAAGCTTAGTTAAGATTTTACCAACAGAGATAAGGAATATACACCGCAAAGTTTTTTTTATTAATATTACTTTAAACATAGCATATATGGTATGCTCATTTCATTATATAAAACTCAGCTGTATTTCACCAAAATTTAATACATATGAAAGACAACAAATTACATATAAATGCATTATTTATGGGGCTGCAAAATTAAATTTTTTTTCGAGGCTTTCAATCCTTGAGTGAGACTTTTATTAGTAACTGGCCTCCATTGAAGGGGTCAAATTTTGGCCATCACATATGAGAGACTATAATAATGTTATAAACAACTGTCATATTTGTACAATGTTACGACATTTGAATATCAAGACACAGCTATACTTTTAACCTGGAAACTGTTTACAAAATCTGTAAACAAAATCAAACAGCACTCATTTGTTCATAGCCTAATCACAATTTTAGTTCAAAATATTCCAAATCTTACACAGATACTGTACTTTTTCAGCATCTCTTCCTCTTCATATTGAAATTTTGTTGTCTTTAAGATTTTCTTCAATGCCACAGCTCCACAAGAGAGACCAACAGTAGTCAGCCATCATCCCTTCATTCCACTTGCCTTGATAACATGATTCTATCTCTTTCATGTCTTGATGAGCCCTATCTCCATGTTCTTTGCTAAAATCTCTAGATTGTCAGGGAAAAAATCAAGATGCTATGAAGAAAATCAATTTTAAAGCTCATATTGAATCCTAAATTTTTCATGACAATCAACGTATTTTCCACCATGGTCTTTAAATATGGATGCTCCCTATTCCCTAATAAACAGTCAATCATATTCTTAAATCCTGTTCACTGTTCTTGTGTTAGTGCATCTTAAAATACTTAATCTTCCATCAAATTTCTAATTGTCATCCCACACCTATCGCTTTTTGTTTAGTCTTAGACAATGTGGAAAATTCAAAACTTAGATACTTAAAACAATCACCAGCTTTCGACAATGCTTTGTCGAACTGCTTCATGATTCCCAGTTTAATACTGAGGCGGCAGAATGATTTCCTCTCATTTCACAAGAGATTCTCTCATTATATTTTATTACATTCTACCCAGGATTCATTTTTGTTCTGGTAGGCTATTCTCTTCCAAACCAATGTGATTAATGTGTATCACTATCCCAGAGGCATAGGAAACAAGAAAACTTTGTAAAGCTTGACTGTTGACCAGTGGCATTCCATTAACTTCCATAGTGTCGCCAGGTTATTGTTGATTGGAGGCAGCGCGGGTAACAAGATCGAAGAGACGGCAGTGCAGTGTGGAGATGGAGGCTTGCCAAGATGGTGGGCGGGAACAGATGGATTTGGCAAGAGTTCGCCTTTGTTCTAGCCGGTCTCGATTGTCCAAGAAATTTCTGGTGTGTTAGAAATTGATAAAAAGGCAGCCTGCCTGAAAAGAGACAGTCAGTTGGTAATTGAACGCGTGCGGGGAAGCAGCTGTGTTGGTTGACCTGTATGTTACATTGTGTATGTGAACAGTGTATTGCTATGGAAATAAAGTTGCAATTTTTTTGTGTTTGTAACCTGGACTTTTTATTTCACGAACCCACAAAGTCACAATATATAATCCATTGGTGTTTCAAATAGTTTAATGCCTTCAGCTGCATCTCCATATTTTCATAGATTTCTTTTACATTCAGGCTTCTTTTGTTAGAATGCATGCACAGCCTTCATTTATTCATGTGTTATGTAACACTATAGTGTTAATATACCTTCAATGTTATCCCCCCCCCCCCAGGGGCCCACTGTGGTAAGTATGGCAATTGGCGATCCCGGGGTCCCGAGCCAAATCTCTCTCCTTTGGGTGCCTCTGAGTGGTGAGAGAGCTTATGCCAAATGCCCAAGCAACAAATGTGTCCACAAATGTGTTTGACCCCCAAATTAGCTACTCCCTCAACACACGTCTGATGGATAACGTTACGCGGTATGCGCAGGGGGTGACTGGGTAACGCATAAGTCCCAGCCCCTGGATATCATGTAGGACTGTGTTGGTATCCGCTGATAAAGGTCAGTCCCGGAGAGGGGCCATTGTATGAGCTGATACACTCCTGAAGGAGATTGGGTCCCTGTCTTTCTACTGGGAGGTGTGACCCTGAGGTGAGCAAGGTCTAGGCCAGGACTCTCACCTAAGCCGGGGTGGTACCCAGGATGTGAGCACGCCATCGGAGACTTTTACAATGGCGGAGGACATTGTTGCTATGACAACCCTTAAAAAACACCGAAGAATTTTGAAGAGCAGTGTAAAAGAAGCAGCAGAGTCATTTGGTCCTCGCTACTTAGTAGTAAAACGTACACAGGAAGGTAAGAACTTTACATCAGTGAACCCTTTTATTATTCAAAAGGGTCTTGATAAAATATCTGGTGCAGTCAAGTCCTGTTTAAAGTCGAGAAATGGTACACTCTTGGTTGAAACACAAAGCATCACCCAGGCAGCGGCGATATTGAAAGCTACAATGCTAGGCAGCTATCCGATTAGCGTTATGGTGCATAAGACCCTGAACTCTTCACAAGGTGTGGTAAACACCTGTGCATTGGACTGCATGTCCAACGAAGAGATTCAGGAGAACCTTAAAGACCAAGGTGTCACGGCAGTGTATCGCGTGCAACGACGTGAGCGCGGGAAATTGGTGCCTACTCGTACCCTGTTCCTAACCTTTGATAGGACTGACCTCCCACAAAGGATAAAGGCAGGATATGAAGCAATAGAAGTGAGATCATACATTCCTAACCCCTTGAGATGCTGTAAGTGCCAGCGCTTTGGTCACAGAAGTGACTTTTGTAACGGTGTACCTACTTGTGTTAGCTGCGGAGGCATCTTGCATGAAGATGCATGTGCAACACCTCCAGCATGCATTAACTGCAGCGGTGAACATCCATCGAGTTCACGAGAATGTCCTCGTTTTATAGAGGAGCGTGCGATCCAAGAGATCCAGGTTAGAGAGAAGGTGTCCTCGGAAGCCCGGAAGCTCTTGCGTACTCGCCAGCCGTCGGTCGCTAGGTCCGGTAGTTATAGCGCAGCTGTAGCTAAGCCGTTCCTAGACGCGAAATCGCAACTCAAACTGGCGATTTAAACGGAGCAATAATTGCAGAAAAAACAATAACACCTAGAGTCCACACAAAGCAACAGTCATCAGTAAGTGTGGCAGTGTGCACACCTAGCGAACCCAGTCGTGGAAAGCTGTCATCCAAATCACCGCCAAGATCATCGACCTCAAGAAGTTCTGAGCCAGTAATTTATAATGCACCAGCAAAACATTTCAAAACCGCATATGAAAGAAGTGACTTTTTAAAAGATAAAAATACTGGTAGCAAGTCTGTAAACCGGTGGAAAAGTCCGCAGCCATCTCCTCCGAGATCGTCTTCTGACGACTCTTCCGGAGAGGAGTCTGATCGGCGACTATCGTCATCGTCGATCTCCGTTTCCAATCGGTTCGACAGCCTCGAACCGAAGTTTTCCATCGGGAAACGTCCCTCCTCAGAGGAGGAGATGGAACAGGAGGATCCTGTCCACACTGCCAGAGCGGCAGTGAAAAAGAGGCAGGAAAACCCTCCCGAAAAAGGTGTTAGCCCAACATCAAAGAAAAAGGGTGAATTGATTCGGCCACCTTTAAAGTCGTCATAAGCTAAAGGAAATCAACACCTTATCCCACTGTTACTATGTCTATCCTGCATTGGAACATACGCGGAATCAGAACACACAGACCCGAGCTTGAACTGTTGCTTAATAAACACGAACCACACGTCATGTGCCTACAAGAGATTAAGTTTCGTCCTCTAGACGACTCCAAAATCAGAGGCTATACTCCACTTAAGGTGCGACGTTGCACCTGAAGAGGGTATGCCTACGCATGGAGGCACTATGATGCTCCTCGGAGACGACATTTTTGTCGAATTTGTACCTTTACAGTCTGACATCCAGTCAGTTGCTGTACGCATCAGACTTCCATCCATACACTTCGCTATCTGCAACATTTATCTACCACCTTCCGATGACCTCTCACATTTACAACATCTGGTCTCCCAGCTACCAACACCTTATCTGCTGGTGGGAGACCTAAATGCTCACCATACTCTATGGGGTGCACCTCGAGCATGTGCGAGAGGCAAACTAATCGCAAATTTCATACACAGCAATAATCTGGTTCTCCCGAATAACGGAGAACCCACGTTTTTATCCGATGCATTCAATACATTTTCACACATTGACCTGACAGTCTGTTCACAACAGCTAGCAGTCTCCCTACAATGGAATGTCATCTCTGACCTACATTCTAGTGACCACTTTCCGTGTCTTGTCAGTCTCTTAGCATGGGATGCGTGTCCCGCACGTCTGCCCAGCTGGCGCTTTGATCGTGTCAACTGGAATGTCTACAAGCAGTAGGCGGTCTTCCACTATAATGACCATGACTCTGTGGACGACCTAGTTCAGCATTTCACGGGAACGATTCTTTCGGCTGCAAAACAATCTATTCCGCGATCGAGAACGCACGCCCGTCGCTTCCCTGTCCCATGGTGGACAGTTGATTGCCGGATTGCTGTCCGGGCTCGGAGGCGCGCTCTTAGGAATGTCCAGTGGCGCCCTATTCTCGATAATCTGATCGAGTACAAGAAAATGAGTGCGAAATCCAGACAAGTGATTAAGAATAGCAAAAAGACTTCATGGACCAACTTCTTATCATCTTTCAATCAACATACACCATGCTCAGTCGTATTTTAAGGCGTGTGGCCGGAAAATCCACATACATGCCAATCGCCGGTCTTAAAAGCGTTACAGGTGCCGTTGTTGATCAGCACGATGTGACTAATACTTTCGGCAGTGCGTTCGCTAAAGTGTCTAGCTCAGATAATTACTCGCCTGAGTTTCTCCAAATTAAGACTCAGGAGGAATCTCAAGGTTTCTCTTTCTGCTCTAGAAACCTTGAAGACTGCAATCGCCTCTTCATGGCAGAGTTAGATCACGCTCTTTCGTCTTCGCGACCATCTGCACCAGGACCAGACGGCATTCATGTGCGACTGTTACAACTTTCTTCCGAAGGGAAGGCGTTTCTACTGGAGATGTATAATCGTGTCTGGGTCGACGGCCCTTTTCCTGAGGACCGCCATCTGCCTTCCAGCTACCATCCTATTTCCCTCACCAGTTGCGTGTGCAAGGTGATGGAACGCATTATCAATGGGCGGGTGTGGTGGCTGGAAACTCACAATCTTCTGACAAACATCCAGTGTGGATTCCAACGTCGCCGCTCCACATTAGACCATCTGGTGTCGATGTCGACACAGCTCATGAACGGCTTCATGAAGAACTGTCAGACCGTCGGCATATTTTTCGATCTGGAGAAGGCTTATGATGCGTGTTGGTGTGCAGGTCTATTACACACTTCGCAAGGCTCGAATGTACGTGGGCGCCTACCTGTTTTCCTTCGGGAGTTCATTAGCAACCGCGTTTTCGAAGGATCGGATCAGTCTTTTCGAACATTTTTGTCCAAGAGAACGGGGTTCCTCAAGGATCGGTGCTGAGCGTTACACTGTTTGCTGTGGCCATCAACTCCATCTCCAAATGTGTTCCTCGAGGAGTTTCATCGTGCTTGTTCGTAGACGACTTCGCCGTATACTGCACTTCACGACGCACTCCATTTGTGGAGCGCTGTCTGCAGCAATGTTTAGACAATCTCCACGATTGGAGTACTAAAAACGGATTCCGATTCTCCACAGAAAAAACAGTCTGCGTCAACTTCTGGTGCAATAGGAGTCCATTACCACCTTCACCCCGACTCGGTCCGTACCTCTTACCATTTTCAGATGAAACGAGGTTCCTGGGACTAATTTTTGATAGGAAGCTTAGCTGGACATGTCATATAGCACAGCTGAAAGCACGGTGTGAGAGTTCTCTTAACATACTGCGGATACTTAGTGGGAAATCGTGGGGAGCGGATCGTTCAGTGCTGCTTCGTTTGTATCGTACACTGATCCGATCCAAACTGGACTATGGGTGCATCGTTTTTTCTTCAGCTCGTCCATCTGTGTTGAAGAAATTAGACACGGTCCATAACTCGAGGCTTCGTTTAGCTATTGGAGCATTTCCAACTAGCCCAGTAGTGAGCCTCTACGCCGAAGCAGCAGGACCTCCTCTGCAATATCACCGTGAGGTTTTGTAGGGCAAATACGGCTGTGGTCTGAATAGAATGCCTTCGCACCCGACGTTTGCACCGTTTTTCGACACCTTAATTGACGGACGTTATAGGAACACACGTGTAAATCCGAAGCCTCCAGGTTTTCGGTTCCGGGAGCTTCTAGGGAGGCATGCACTTGAAATGCCTAGGATGTTTCCTAAGAGCGAGTGTATCCTCCATGGTTGCGTGCAGGATCCCACGTAGATATTGGGATGACGGTGCACAGGAAGGCTACGACGCCCTCGTGTAGTATCCGCAGTTCCTTCTTTGAGTTTGTATCTTATAAAGACCGCACTTTAATTTATACAGATGGGTCTAAAAGCGCTACCGGTGTTGGATGTGCTTATGTCCATGGAGCCGAACCCTGTATATTCGGTTTCCATGGCTGTACTTCCATTTAAAGTGTAGAGCTCTATGCAATATACCGAGCTATTAAACATGTTCGCCGAAGAAAGCTAGGTGAGTGTCTTATCCTAAGTGACTCCCTAAGCGTACTTCAGAGCCTTCTTGAGTTGTACAACCAACACCCTATTGTGCAGCGTATACAGGATGCACTCCACGTTTTACACGCCTCTGGCGTTAGCGTGGTGTGCGCATGGATTCCTAGTCACGTAGGCTTGCATGGGAATGAACTGGCGGATTCGGCAGCAAAGGTGGCAAGCATAAAACCGAGTGTGAACATCCCTTTTGTCACCGCGGAAGACTTGTGCGTAGAGCGGCACTGTTACGCTGGCGTGATGAGTGGTCTGCTCTGCGTAATAACAAGCTCAGAATGGTGAAAGAGCTTCCGGATAACTGGGTGACCTATCGCTTATCTCGTCGGGAGGAAGTAAGTTTGGCTTGGTTGCGTATTGGGCACTGCTACTTCTCACACAGTCACCTGTTACAGAAGGTTCCTGCTCCTATTTGCGTGTTGTGTGGTCGGGCCCTCTCGGTCCGTCATTTGCTGCTAGAGTGTATTCACTGCGGGAGTCTCTGCAGCTGCCGGTCAGCATGACGGAGATCCTGGCAGACAACTCTGCGGTGGAAAAAGTGCTACGATACATCGCTAGAGTTCATTTTAGGATTTAGTCGTTTGTATAGTCTGTTATTTTATATATATATTTTGTTTCACAGTCTATCGCTGGCTTCTGCAACGTTTTATTACAGATATACATCTTTGTTTTATGTTTACATTTAATATTCTATAGTAATATTTTTATATTCTCCATTGTTGTCCTAAGATCCTTTTTAAGTGTTGTTTTGTTTTTTCTTTTAAATGTTCATTTTAATGGATATAATTTTACGTGGTGTGTAGCTTTATACATGTCATCTGCCACATTTGTTTTTAACGGGTGCTGATGACCCTGTGGTTGAGCACCCTTAAACACAAATCATTATCTTCAATGTTATAATACACAAATGAGCCTTTGTAGTAGAATACAAAATATGGACTATATTGCTTATAACCAGTACTTTATGCCCGTAATAAGCAGACCCCAAAGGTTGTGCTGCTTAATAATAATAATAATAATAATAATAATAATAATAATAATAATAATAATAATAATAATAATAATAATAATAATAATAATAATAATAATAATAATAATAATAATAATAATAATAATAATAATAATAATAATAATAATAATAACAATAATAATAATAAAAATAATAATCCTTTATTCACCATTAAGCTTACATGAAGCAATAGGTTTCTTCAGTTATAAAAAGTATTTACAAGTACAGAAGGTTTACAAATTAATGCATATAAAATTCTAGGTGAAATCAGATTATTTGCATGGCTTAAGGTAGTAATTATTGTAAGTTAATAACTTTACTATAGTAATAATAAATTAAACAATTACCTACTACTATAATTTACAATAGTTTCACATAAATTCACTAGCATGTATGTTATATTCTAAGTATTCTTGTAGAGCATAAAATGCTTTTTGTTTAAACCAGTGTTTTAATACTATAACAAATCTGTTTAGTGGCAGTTCTTTTATTTCCAGAGGAAGCTTATTGAATAATTTTAACTGTTGATAACAATGGCTACTTATGATCTTGCTCAATCAGTTGTGGGGTGTATCTAAATTATCTTTATATCAAGTGTCATAACTGTGTACTGAGGAACAATCTATAAATAAATTCTGATTTTCGTTAATTGTATGATATTGGTGTGTATATACATTGACGGTAAAGTCATTATCTTAAGGTCTATAAAGCTAGGCTTACATGTATCCTATTTTCCTAATCCTAGAATCAGTCTGAGAGATTTCTTATGCCATATGAATGCATTCTTCGAGGTGGCACAATTACCCCAAAGCCTAACCCCATACAGTATATGTGGATGAAATAAGGCATAGTAAGATGTTATTAACATATCTCGACTAACACATTTCTTTAGTTTCCCTAGAAGATACCAGATTCTAGCAAGCTTTTTACAAAGGTGAAGTATGTGTGTTTCCCATGTTAGTCTGGTGTCCAAATGTAATCCTAACAGATTTACTGAATTACTGTGAATATCATTATGTTGCAATGTAAATATGTCCAAGTAAGGATAATTTAAGTGATGTTTGTTTCTAAATTACCGACTCATTACTTTCAAACATATATTTTCAGTTTTAGAAACTGAAGTTTTCTGAGAGACACTGCTCTTTCACCAGTAGTTCTTGTGTAAACTGCTCTGGTTGACCTTTTGAGAGTGTGAAGTCATAATCATGATCTAAAGTTTCACCAGATATCATTATGAAGATTCTAAAATAGCGGATGATTCTAGCACAGGAATGTCAGGAATATGTGCTATGGGTCCTATGTCTATTTTAGGTTTGGAAAACAATTTCTTTTATACTGTCACGCAAACAGCGAACTCGCGTTGCCGATCGATAATGCGGACTGTCGGTGGCGGGGAGACGCAAGGGGTGGCCCCTCCTCCTACCGCGCGAAGGTGCACGAAGGTTCCAGAATGATTTCCCCCTCCATTATGGAAGGTTCGAGAGGCTTCGGGGCGATCGATACAAGCGAGGCGAGAGTTAGTCGAGTGAAGTCGCGGTGGGGGACGTGTAGCTGAGTTGAGTGAGTGAGTGTGGGCCGGGCGGACGTGCAGTTGAGTTGAGCTTACGTGTAAAGACGAACTGACAAGATTGTAATTGTGTAAATTGGATTGTAACTGGAATAAGGTGGAAATAAAGAACATTTTGAGTGGTGTAATTGAACTCTTTTTAATCTCACGAACCCACAGTCACAACTGGTGTCAGGAAGCGGGACGACAACATCACCGAACATTACAACCATGGACGCGGCATTGGAAAAGATTTTGGAGAAGATCATGGAAATGAAGGCCGAACTGACCTCGGAAATGAAGACGGCGAATGACAACATCACCGAGAAAATGGACGCGAAGATGAACGAGTTAACAACAAAAACAGAAGCGGCAAATAACAACCTCACCGCCGAGTTGAAGGAAATGAAGACGGCAAATGAAAACCTCGCTACAAAAACAGAAGCGGCAAATAACAACCTGGCCGCAAAGCTGGAAGAAATGAAGACGGCTAACGATAACCTCACGGAAAAGATGGAAGAAATGAAGGTTGCGAACGAGGCCCTCGCCGCCAAATTTGAGGAACAGTTGGCCGGCGTGAGGAAAGACGTCACGGGGCTCGGCAAGCGGATCGGCCAAGTGGACGAACGCGTCGGAGACCTGACAAGCCGCGTTAATGAGCTGGAAGGAAAGGCCGACAGCAGCGTCAAGTCCCTGAACGCCATGGTAGAGGACGTCGTCGGCAGGAAACTGGAGGATTTTAAGGCCGACGCGCCGGGACGCGACACAACATCTGCGCGCGTCAAACCTCCCAAGTATGACGGCGCGTCAACGTTTGAAGTCTTCCGCCGCCAGTTCGACACAGTGGCCAGGCACAACAGATGGTCACCGGAGGAAGCCACACAGTTAATAGCCGGCCTCCAGGGACGGGCCGCGAAAATCCTGAACGCGGTGCAGACGACGGCGGCGCCCAAGGACATCTGGGAGGCCCTGGAGAATCGCTTCGGGAACCACCGCTTAGCCGCAGCATACCGCAGCCAGCTAAAGGCAAGGTCGCAGCAGTCGGGGGAGACGCTGCAGGAGTTCGCCATAGCGATCGAGCAGCTGGCTAGCAAGGCCTTGGTTGACCTGCCACTGGAGTTTGTATCCCGGGAAGCCGCCTACAACTTTGTCGACGGGGTACGGGACACGGAGATTCGTCAGCGCCTAATGCTCGGCGAAGCGCTGACAGCGGCATTAAGGATGGAGGCGGCCAAGGTAACATCTATCCCGACGTCGAGAACGAGGAGTGTCCGCTACGCCGGAGACAGAAGACCAGCTGAGGGACGCCGGCAAACACGTAGTGGCCTGTGTTGCGGGTGTGGACAGCCCGGGCACCTGCAGAGAGACTGCCCACACCAGGAAGAGTGGCCGGAAGAACGAGTAAAGCCCGGCGTGGAGAGGGGCACGTCGGCGCCATTACCACCATCCCCTCGAGTGACAATCCGCGCCGTCAGCCTGCGGATGGATGACAACCTCATCGCGGACGGCTGGGTAAGAGGAAAGCCGTGCCGCGTGCTGGTGGACACTGGGGCAGCCGTAACCATCATCAGACCTGACTTGGCGAAGGGTTTGCTGACGAGGAAGCCGAGCCGACCATACCAGCTTGTCACGGCATCGGGCGACACCATGCCTGTGGAGGAGGCCCTGCTGGAACTGACCTTGGGACGGAGTGCCATGCGTCTGTGGGTGCTCGTCGCGAAGGTGGCTGAGGAGGTGATTCTGGGACTAGATGCCCTCAGGAGCCACGAGGCGACGGTCGACGTCGGCAGGAAGGTCCTGCGGCTCAACGGAGAAGAGGTCATACTCCGTCAACCCGAAGAGCGCCTTGGAAACGGTAGGGTCATCTTGAACGAAGACGTGGTTGTCCCCGCGAGGAGCGAGGTGATGGAGACGGCGCGACCGGAAGGCCAGACAGCAGGTTTGGTTCAGAGGCTGCAAGAGTACTTCACTTCGGAACATCGAAGAGGGAGGAGTCACGGTAACGCGGACGCTATGTCCCGAAGACCCTGTCCAGAAGAGTGCGGCCAATGCACAAGAGTGGAGGGGCAGGAGCGTGCCGCAGCAGTTCGAGTAGTCACGGCAGTGCCTGCGGATGGCTGGGATGGCGCAGGCCTGAGGAGGGAAAAGCTGGCGGACGCAGACTCGGGACCACTCTTGAGGGAAGTGGAGGCAGGGACGAGACCAACCTGGGCGGACATCGCACCGAGGAAAGATGCTGGTGGTACACCTGGCCCGCTACGATGGCGCTGTTCGGGACGACCAGCCTTGAGGAGGGAGCAGTGTCACGCAAACAGCGAACTCGCGTTGCCGATCGATAATGCGGACTGTCGGTGGCGGGGACACGCAAGGGGTGGCTCCTCCTCCTACCGCGCGAAGGTGCACGAAGGTTTCAGAATGATTTCCCCCTCCATAATGGAAGGTTCGAGAGGCTTCGGGGCGATCGATACAAGCGAGGCGAGAGTTAGTCGAGTGAAGTAAGTCGCGGCGGGGGACGTGTAGCTGAGTTGAGTGAGTGTGGGCCGGGCGGACGTGCAGTTGAGTTGAGCTTACGTGTAAAGACGAACTGGCAAGATTGTAATTGTGTAAATTGGAATTGGAATAAGGTGGAAATAACATTTTGAGTGGTGTAATTGAACTCTTTTTAATCTCACGAACCCACAAAGTCACAATACTGTTCTTGTTATGCCCTCCAACTTTCACCACACAAAAACACAACTATAGTGTTCTCTCCATACCATTGGAATTCTGAATGGTAAAGACTTCTGCATCTCTTGTGTCAACTACCTCAAACTTGCAACACATGTATGTCAAACAGTATTGCCACATAAGTTTTGCCTTGGTCTCCTAGCTTTATACCGAAATAAAACATGTATGCTTTTTTCACAAACAAGGCATGTCCTCCTGCTTTTGAAAATCAGAGAGCCGCAGATGTAACAAAACACATTTGGATCACTTACACAAGATCTTGATGAAGTTTCCTTTATTAGTCTGATTTGAAATAACCTGGTAATGTCGACACACAGAAATTTCATTTCCAATTTATACTCAAATTACTGTGCTGCTTTTGTGTACTCTGAACAACTCAAGCAGTGATCCCTTCACAGTTGATCAGTTGAATCACTTTTCGTCTACTGCAGTACATATGATGCAGGACCTCGGTAGCGTATATGATAGCATGTCTGCCTGACATTCAAGAGGTCCCAAGTTCGAATCTCGGTCAGGGTGAGTTACCTGGATAAGGTTTTTTCTGGGATTTTCCCTTTTCTTGAAAGACGATTGTCAGGTAACTCTTAACTCTAAGGAACCTTGGGCTCATTTGAGACATCATTTCATCCATCCCTTCATCTCTGATATGCCTCGATGTTGGAGAACATAATTACGCAAAAAGAAAGCAAGAAATTTAAAAATAGGAAACTTTAGGAATTATGCAAAAACTGTGGGTGTTAGAAGAAAACAGATTATAGTTTTGTAAAGAGTGTTAAAAAGCCACTATAACTGACCCATTTTCATGTAAAGCGCATACTGGTTATTGATGAGTGAAAAGAACTGGTTATGGTTGGTATTGCATCATGATTATGCCGATTTTCAACAAACAAAAAATGGGAATAAATTATTTCACCAACACTGGAATTATTCCACTGCTTTCCTGCAACAGTGACCTAAGATATTAAAAAAATTCTTCTTAATACAACTAATAGCTTAATGCACATTTCTATTTTCTCTACCTCATACACATCTGACACAAAGATATGATACCAAGATTTTTGTGAAGTACATCTTTTGGTCCCCTGAATCCTCCCCAAAAAAGCACTTTTAGTAAATACCAAAAATGAAAAGTCTTTATTTACCAAACTGTGTATGTAGCTTCAGACCTACCAAGCAACAAAATATTGTTGAACAATAATAAACTTGGCATTGAAGTTCAGTGTCTTTTAAGGATGCAACATGTACTGAAATTTACATCATTTTCAAAAGATAAGTGAAGTTTTTGATACAACTAATTATATTTGTGTAGTATTTATTGCTTCACTGTTAATAGCTTCATTTTTTACGTAATCTACTGCATGTTTGTGGGACATACAGAATAAAAATTATAAGAGTAGGACAAAGGAAATAGATGACATTGAAAATTTATAGGATTAGGTTTTCACAAGTAAAAAAGATTATCCCATAATAGGGGCAGAGCACTTGTATCAGGTCCCCTGCTGCCTTACTAAGGATGCTTTTCATGAGGTTGAATCAAGAGGGGGAGGGGGGGGGGGAGTTAAGGTAATGTAAGTTCATTTGTATAAGTAAATATTCACAGTGTGATAAATGTTATTGGTCAACAAAGTGAACAGGCATATCAGAAAATGTATGCTTCACATGCAATTATCCCTTTTCTGTCCCCATTCTTTAAAATGAAATATGGAGTGCACACTGAATATCTAAATCTGTTTTTCCGTGTCATTTCCATTTTCCGGCAATATGTTTGGTGTAGCTCTAATACGCTAATATGTTTGGTATTAATGTTATTCAAAATTAAAAGAAAATATAACACCATATCAGTTTTTCTTGAGCCATTTGGTCCCAATTGCACAAAAAAAAAAAAAAAAAAAAAAAAAAAAAAAAAAAAAAAAACCATAATGCCAGCATAAATGCAGTAATGTTCAAAATGAGCAGTGTGCTTAGGCTACTTCATATAAAATAACTTGTAACCAATTGAATTTAATACTGAAAAAGATATTGTCATATAACTGATGTAAAACACACATGGATTTTAGCTATGTCCCTAGAGCTTGCATTTTCTAGCTAAGCATTTTGTTATTTGAAAGAAAATATAAGTCCAGACAATGATTATTACAGTTAATTAATGATTATTAGGTTCATCATTCTACTAAGGGGGATTAATGGTCATTTATATTCTGCACAAGAGTGAAGCCAGTTCAAATTGCTGCATTTCTTTTTCTAATTTCAACAGGGTAACCTCAATGTGGGCCTCAAGCACTTAGATTGTTCTATGTGAAAGTTTCTCGTAATATGGCTGCAAGGTTCTGAATTTACAGTGCATTTTTAACTATGAATGACAATTGAGGAAAATCTGTAAGCAGTAACACTTCTGTGTAGTGCAATTAAACTTACAGTTTTAAAAGGAACATTAATAGGAAACATTGGTCAAATAGCAGAAATCTGACTATAAGAACAGGGATATTCTCTCCTCTATGCCTCACAAAAAATGTTTTTAAGTCCAACATTGGTGACAGCTCTTTTGCCCATGTTGCTTAAGGCTAACTTTTTTTTGCTTTTTTTTTTGTTTTACATACTATTTGTTCCATTTATACCCTGCCTTTAGCTCCAATGATCATATCGGTGGCCGTTCTCCTTTGGAGCATTTCAAAGGTGCTAGTTCTTTGAAGTATGCTGTTTTATCCATGGGTGTGTTGACTAGTCTGTGTGTCCGACCGTTTATTATTGCATGCTTATGTATATTGGGTTATAGCTACGATAAGCAATTTTCTGACTGTGTTGGCTTCCTGTAAATTGTGTCATTCCCGATGATATTTAGCCTAAGAAAGAAAGTTGTCCATTGACTTCCTTTTTTATTGTGAATTTGATATTTTTTTTAGTTTTTTTTTTTTCCTTGCTGAATGAGTAGTTTTAATGTATCAACTTAATGTTTATTTGTAACTATTGCAAAGATGTCATATCTATTCCAAATCTTGGAGATCTATGGGAAGGTCCTTTTTAATTTGTGTTTGAAATGCACTCATAAATAAATTTGCCAAAATGGGTTAAAGTGGGTTGCCCATTGATATCCTTGATTTCTGTTTGTATTTTCATTTAAAGCTGAAGAAGTTTTGTTCAATGCATAGTTTCGTTAATATGCTTCATAATTGTCAACTTAGTAATTTTGTTGCTAATGCTTTAAGAGAAAATGCTTATCTCATTTTGGTTTAAAAATACATGAAATCACTTATAGCCAGCCTGCATTACACTAACGTAATGCTGCATAATTATATTTTTCTCTAATATCTTATCTAATGTGAAGCATTGAATTTTTAGTGTGCAGTGTACTTTTTATTGCCAAGCTTTTTTTTTTTTTTATTATTTTACTCCTCCAACGTTAAGTTATATCGGATGGTGAATGAATTGGGTGAAATGATGTCAAATGAGTCCAGGATCCATTGAGCTTAGAGTTACCTGACATTCATCTTGAAGGGTAAGGGAAAACCCCAGGAAAAACCTGATCCAGGTAACTCACCCTGACCGACATTCAAACTTGGGACCTCTTGAATGTGAGGCAGACACACTGCCATCTACGCTATCGAGACAGGCATGTTTTTGTGTATTGATAGCCAGATGCGTTACATAATTGTCACATACATTAATTTTGTGCATGGGAAGTGTTGTGAGGATCACAATACGCAGCAATGGATGCACTGATATGGTGTAATATTTTCTTTTAATTTTGAATAACATTAGTGCCAAACCAAGATAATTCCTCATCTTCCCCAGAATCTGGAAAGTATGCATAAGAGTGTAAATGTATGCGTGATTTAATGATTAAAACCCAATGAATATGAATTAGCACCTTTGAAATATTCCAAAGGAGAACGGCCACCAATATGATCATTGGAGCTAAAGGCAGGGTATAAATGGAACAAATAGTATGTAAAACAAAACAAAAAGTTAGCCTTAAGCAACATGGGCAAAAGAGCTGTTACCAATGTTGGACTTAGAAACATTTTTTGTGAGGAATAGAGGAAAGAATATCCCTGTTCTTATAGTCAGATTTCTGCCATTTGACCAATGTTTCCTATCCTATTAATGTTCCTTTTAAAACTCTAAGTTTAATTGCACTACACAGAAGTGTTACTGCTTAAAAAAAGGCCCTTCTCCACATAACAGAAAAAAATGGATACAACAAAAGTGTGGTGTTTAAGAAAATTAAAAAGGCTAAATTAAAGAAAACCATTAAGGAAGCAACCACATTCACTAAAGCAAAAGAAAGCAACAGCATATTCAGTACTGTCACATATCACCCAAAAAATGTAATAAATTCAAAAAGATCTTTAAGGAATAAAATATCATCCTGGTACCTCAGTTTTAAAATTGCTAAATTCAAAAACAAACCATGAAATTCCAGCAATTAGCAGATCCAAAATACATTAAATAAGTTATAAGAATTGTGAAAAATGCAACATAGGTCAAACTAAAAGAAACCTAAAATTCAGAGCCAAAGAGCATTTTAGAAATATTAAAACAAGAAGATAAATCAGTAGTAGCATTTCATTTTTGGAATGAAAACCATGACATTGACCCAAATCCAAAATTACTAAAAGGAGTGATAAACCAAAATAAACTGACAACATGGGAGAACATTATCATATGGAAAAATTAGGACCGAGTAATGAACTTTGAAATCCTCCAGTAGATAATTTGACAAAGAAGTTCATAGTTCCACCGCCAGAAAGAAGAGAGCAGATGAGAACAGATAGCTGCATAGAGGTTGAAAATGGCTGCAATGGATCCGAAACTAGTCCCTCAATAAAATAAAAATGTAAATGATGAAGTGTCAAAAAACAGATTACATATAATTTTTTCAAATGCTCTAAAAACTCTAAAATATACATTTAAAATAAAGCACACTATTTCAAAGTATAAACTTGGAAGAAGCGTAGAGTTGAGTATCAGCTGATGATAGGAGCAAGAGCTCTTGAAATATGTCCTGTGAATAAACAGTGTGAGTGAAGCAATGTGTCAATATCTTCTCGATTCCCTTTTGTACACTATTTCAACTTTCTCACATTTATTAATCTTGATGAATTAATCAAATTTGTAAGTTTATTCTTAAATTCAGGCATTAAAAAAGTCCAACATTTTTAGTCTCACTTTCAACCTTTTTCAGCATTAGTAGTTATTGCAATTAACAAATACTTTTCACTGTTTTCTGGAAGAAACAATTTTCCTCATGTTGCTTAAAACGTTTTTATATGAAGTGCTTCACAAAATGCCTCAGAACAGTATTGAAAAGAGCCTTTGTTACTTAAAGAATAAGCATTAAGTTCTTTCTCAGATTCATCTTGTAGCATCTTATTCACATACAGAAGAAAAATTAAATCTGGATACCTTCAATTTTCTCAATTATGTTATGAAAATACTTTCCAATTTCTCCTGGTATGTGATTGGCTCTAGGGATAGACAAGTATCTTGCATATCAGTAAATAATTTCACTCTTGAAGCAGCCTTCTTGAACACTTATATAAGATATTAAGGCATCTGGAAAATTTGCTTGAATTTCCTCTGCCAACCGGTGGAGAACATATTGTCAACCAGTTATCGGAAGGCACGACCAACTGACGGCTGAGCGAGGGCCGGGAGGCATTCAGACCACGCCTACCCATTTATCTTGTAGCGGTAGCGAGGGGATGGTTGGAAAAACATCATTAGCCATCTCTTTCCCTTCCCCCGGAGTCTGGAACAGTCGGGATATTTCATCTAACCGGGAACCTTCTAGATAGGTCAGTTGGTCTTATATAAGCGACGCGCCGGGCTGGAGAGAGTCAGTTCTTGGCGAGCAGCAGTGAGGAGCGCCGAGTGAGTGAACGGACTGGAAGACGGTGTACGTGTATCTGAGGAGTTGTACATAATTGTGAGCGTGGAATGGACCTGTGACAGACGAACTGGTGGATTGTAATTGTGTGCGCTAAGTAACTGTAATTCGGTGGAAATAAAGAACATTTTGAGTTTGTGCTATTGGACTTTTGATTTCACGAACCCACAAAGTCACAAGATGCTAAATAGATGATATGAATTGCCTTATAATAAAATGTGTGCACAGCTTTCAGTAGTCTTAAGCATGTATGCTGCTGCATCTGTAACATCAACCTGAGCTCTTTCCCACTTTCGCTGATATCATCTCTTATGTCTTGCATTACCTGAATAAAACAATTATAGCAAAAATTAGTAAATATCAGGGGGGTAATTTGGGAACTCACTTTGGAAGGGGAACAAGTGCAAAACAAATATGTATCATAAGCTAAATAAATCCAATTCCATGGCACTACAGGCCATTCATACTTCTGCTTCTATCTGAAAATATTTCTGTTTAAAAGTTTTGGAGAAACTTTCTTTTGTGTGACAAGAGGATATTTTCTAAGTTCCAAGGTGCAGGTGTACGCATGCCCAAGCGACAACCTGCAGGTTCTCGCATTGCAGCCAACATGAGAAAGATGTGTACCTCTTTTAGCCAACCTCTGCAAAAATACTCCAGAAATCTGTCCAACACCAATGCAGAAAGACATGTGGATGCAATTAGTGCAGGTCAGTTTTGGAAAATACTAACCATGTTTCCTCTTAGGCTTTATCGCTTTACAAAAGTAGGCTTGCTGTCCAGCAAAAGTACCTATTGTACTGTTAGAAGAGAAGGCTGTTCATTCTGTTCGTTCTTTGAATATTTAAGATTGTTGAGATTCAAGATTTGTTATTGAAAATAAAGAAATGACTAGACAAATCATAAAATGGACTTGTCCTTTTATTTTAATAATGAGGAGGCCTGCTTTCAATTATTATTCGACGAGGGTCTGCTGAGGACACGGATGTTGTGTTCCGAATGCAATGCCGCCTTTACACTTACCCTAGTGTAAATTAGGGTCTATTATGTGTGTTTAGTGTAATTATTTAGCTAGGTAGTGCAATTTAGGTACTTTGTAGTTAGTTTGCTAGATAGTGTAATATAGGGACAAAAAAAGACTGTTGGCAGAATTCATTCAGTGGAGAAACAAGGATAATTTGGCTGCACAGAATTCTTCAATATGCAGTAAGTAAAAAATAATTATATTATGACTTCAGTAACATTAAAAGAATGCCCTCCAGCACGAAATTGCACTAAAAAGTAAAGAAATCATATGAAACATCATAGTTGTATAAAAAGTGCAAAGGACTTAGAAAAAATCGCCACATCACATATTACCAAAAAGAGCCAAAGTTTTAAATAATTGACAAGTTTTTATAAAGCTCAAAATATTGGCAAGGTGGTTGGGGTATTGATAAACTTTTTTTTCAATTCAAGTAAACTTTATTTTATAATAAATACATTGCAGTTTTGAAAATAAAAGACACAATAACAATAACACTGGACAACAAAAAAATAATTCTTGAATGTTTCAAGCACTTTCATGAGGCAATTCCTACTAATTTTGGGTTGAGAAAATCAAATATGACAATGAAAAATTTTTATTAGCTCTAGTTTCTAGGGGTGTAATGTAGTCCGCCTCCCTGTGGTGCACCCTGGATAACGCTAAATGGACTACAAAAGAGCTCAATATGAATGGCCCCAAAGGGAAATCTTCCGGAGGTAAAATAGCCCTGCAATCGGATCTCCGGGCGGGAGCATCTTTGGGCAAATCCCATCTAAACGTCCTACAATGGAATGCTGGAGGATTCACACAACCAAAAGAGACAGAGATTTTGAAACTACTACATGATAATAATATTGATATCCTTATTATACAAGAAGCCAACGTTTCCTCAGATACTGTAAAATACTTCCATCTTAAAGACTACCACATCCATATATTACCTAAGAGTAGACAAATTGCAAGTGGCATCTTAGCAGCAATACATAAAGACATAACCCATTTTTTCAATATAGTGAAGAGCATGAACCACATAGAATAGTCTGAAGTAATCAAAATAGACACTTGGAAAAACAACCAACACACAACAATTTATGGGGTATACAATGCTCCAAATAATATACCAAACATGCAGCAAATTGCAGTAATTAAAAAAACAGTAATAGTAGGAGACTTCAATGCTCATTCCACTCATTGGGGATATACAAACACCAACCCAACTGGCCGAACGATAATGGACTTTCTTAACTCGAACAATGTGGAACTACTCCAGCAGCCAAATGATACCCCATCCTTCCTGCATTATAATGGTTCCTTAACAAATCCTGACCTTACCATTATTTCTTCGACTCTCCTTGGTAAGACTCACCACAAAATCATAGATGAACCAGGCTGTGGACACCGGCCAATAATTACAACAATTTCCCTACAAACTGCAAGACCCCACTACAAGATTCAACATAAACCAAAATACTCGTGGAATTACAAAAAAGCAAACTGGGAAAAATATACTACACAGCTAGATGAAAAATTATCCAACATGAAGATCACAGATTCTGATCCAATAGATAAAAATGTAAAAAAACTTCTGTAAAGCAGTGTTATCAGCTGCAAAACAAAATATACCAAGAGGAAAAATCCCCAAATACAAACCATTTTGGACAGAAGAACTCACAAAACTAAAAGCAGAACGAGAAAAAGCCAGAATTAAGGCAGAAAGAATGAAAAAACCTGAAGATGTTCAAGAATGGAGGAAAATTAAAGCTCAGTTAATAAAAGAAATCAGTTCATCCTAGAAAAAGTCCTATGATAAATTCTTAAGGAACATGGTGGAAAAGTACACAAATGCATTGGTTCACTGAACAACAAAAGACCAATAACCAAGAAGTAACCCATTATTCTCCAGAACAAAGTATTGACAGACAACACTAAGATTGCAGACTCCTTCAACAAGATGTATACATGATGTGTGTTTGGAGGAATTTAGTAACAGTGACGTCAAAATTAATATAAAATTATTTGTGGTTGGTTTATTGACACTCGTCACTTACTTTTTCATATATTTATGAGAGACTAGTTTCAAAGGCCCTGGCCAGGGCCTTTGAAACTAGTCTCTCATAAATATATGAAAAAGTAAGTGACGAGTGTCAATAAACCAACCACAAATAATTTTATATTAAGATGTATACAGCTTCACAACCAACTTCGAAACAAAAAAGAGAGAAGAGAAATTACAAAAAAATCAACATAAAACAGCACTTTCAAACCAAAAACACGCATGAAGTATTTCACAAGGACTTTGAACCTCAAGAATTAGGGTCAGCAATATCACAACTAAAACCACACAAGAGCCCTGCACCTGACAAGATAACTGGAGAAATGATCAAACATCTCGGCCCATATGCAAAAAATATGCTCCTACAACTAATCAACAAGTCCTGGAATTCAACAGTTCCCACAATATGGAAGAAAGCCATCACTATACCAATACTAAAGCCAAAGAAACCATCAAACAAACTAGACAGCTACAGACCCATCTCATTGGCCAGTGTTCTAGCTAAATTAATGAAGAGAATGATTTTTACTCGCTTAAATTGATACCTGGAGACACAAAATCTCCTTTCACCATCACAAGCAGCTTTTAGAAAACACCGATCCACAATTCAACAGATAGCTACATTAAGCAGAGACATCAAAGATAATTTAGATAAACTAAGATCAGTAGTTGCTGTTTATGTTGACTTGAAAAATGCATATGACACTATACCTCGATTAAACTATTACAGAAAATGATAAAAATTGGAGTAGAAAACAAAATGTTATAATGGTTTTATAATTTTCTCATTCAAAGATTCTGCACAACTACCTTTGATAGTTCTACATCAAAATCAAAACAAACACATAGAGGAGTACCCCAAGGATCTGTGTCAAGTACTACTTTATTTAATATTATGATAAATGACTTACCACAAAAACTAAACAAAACAGAGAATGTTAAATGTGCCATGTATGCAGACGACATAGTAATCTGGACATCAGTTAGTAACAAAGAACTGAATAAGCTACCACAACAGATGAACAAGGCATTGGAAGAACTATATAACTGGTGTTCAGATAACGAAATGACTGTGAACTTATCCAAAACAAAATGCCAAGTATATATATTAAAATGCCAAGTGTTCACACTTTGCCACACAAAACCGCTTATCAAAATAACACTAAATGGTGAGCAACAGAAACAGAAAATTATAAATATCTAGGCATAACACTCTATTCTAAATTATCTTAGAAAACCCACATTAATGAAACCATAGAAAAGACCACTCAGAGATTAACAACACTCAAAAGACTAGCTGGCAGCAAATGGGGGTCCTCTGTCAATACACTCAACACCACCTATAAAAGTTACATCAAACCAGCACTCCTCTATGGAAGCGAGGTGATAATTACAGCAAGTCAAAGTAAACTAGCACAAATTGAAACATTACAGAACCAAGCACTCAGACTAATAATGGGAGCAGTCAAATCAACACCAATTACTGCAATACAAATTGCTACAAATAACTTACCAATTAAATATGAAATGGGAAAAACAGAATCTCCTCCTAAATGAAAAACTACAAAGGCTCCCCTTTAATACTCACTGGAAGAACTACAAAAGCAGAGAAAGGACCTTAAAAACACAAGAAGGATTTATGCAGAAAGCCTATAACCTACAGAGAATATACAACCTTGAAGACACAAACAAAATTGAACATCTCTCACTTCCAATCTGCCCTCTATCACAACCTAAAATAAATAGAGTAAACCTTCTGCAAAATATAGAGTCAAAAAGGGATGTAAGTGCAGAAACACTTAAAATGCTAGCTCTAGAAACAAATGAAACTTATTATCCACAAGACTCATGGCTACACATATACACAGACGGCTCCCTATTTGACAAAGAAAGTAATGCTGGAGCAGGAATACATAGCAAAATATTCAATTTTTACATCTGTTTGGGCACACTAGCAACCCACTATGATGGAGAATTAGAAGCAATCAACACCTCGCTGAAACAACTCTTCAACCATGTGAACTCTTTCTCTAAAGCAGTGATTCTAAGCGATTCTAAATCAGCACTTCAAGCCCTATCCTCACTGTACCCTAACAACAATAGAATACTTGAAATTTACAGTTCATTACGAATACTACAAGGTCTAAAAAAGGAAATACAATTCCAGTGGATTCCATCCCACTGTGGAATTACAGGCAATGAAATAGCAGATTCCTTGGCAAAAAAAGGAACACAAATAAAACAAAGCTGCCAACAAAAAAACTAATTCCACACATCAAAACTACATATAAACAATAGAATCAACTTATTCTGGAAAGAAGAATGCAAAGAAAAAAGTACCAACAAACAATGGAAAATTCTACAAGGAAGTAAAAATCCCATCCCAGAAGAAGTACTGTTGCCATCTTCCGACTGACTACTGGCCACGACTGTTTGGCCGCTCATCTACACAGGATTAATATTTTTGAATCCCCGACCTGCACACTGTGTAGGGACCCGAACTCATTGATGGACGGAGATCATCTGCTCCAGTGTAGTGCCCTGACAAAAACAGATGGAGAACTGACAGCACAACTAGTCACACGTTATTGGGAGGCCAGAAGGAAAATGGAAATTCTCCAACTCCATGAGCATTAGCAACCAACCAGTTTCTATGATACACACACAGTGGAAGTATTACATATTATGTGTAGTGTAGTGTTTAACGCCCGCTTTTACTACATACGGCAACGCAGGCGGTGACACTGATGATATATGAGATGAAGATGGAGCACCGGTGGAATGAGATGGCGGGGGAAACCGGAGGTCCCGGAGAAAACCCGCACCAGCACCGTGTTGTCCACCACAAATCTCACTTTGCAGTCGCCTGGGATCGAACCCGGGCCGCCTTGGTGAGAGCCAAGCAGTCTAACCACTGAGCCACGGCGCAGCTCTATTACATATTAACAGATTGAGAAAAAAGGATACATTTTAATTACATACATGCTAACAATGAAAGTGTATTTCAATATTTTAACTGGTAATTACATGCTAAGAGTTCTAAATTGCTGGAAAAATACTTCGCAGATAGTCGTGTCTGAAGAGAATCAGGTGGTGGCCTATTGACTTCGTCTTTTAGCTTGCCTCTTGTGATGGAGTTCCGCAGAATCCCTATACCAAGAACAACAGTAATCTGCAAGCATAACTTCATTCCAACAGCCCTGATATCTTTGTTCCATAATAGAAATGTCCTGATGGAATCTCTCCCCATGTTCATCACTAACAGCTCCACAACTAGGAGGGAAAAAGTCTAGGTGGGAGTGGAGAAAATGGATCTTAAGAGACATGTTGTATCCAAGGTTAAGGTATTTTTGCAGGAGCACTGTCACCAAATGCTTGTAGTTGTCATCTCTTTTGTTGCCTCAAAATCCATAAACAACACCCTTGAAGGCTTCCCAAGCTTCCTTTTCTTTCCCCTCCAAAATTTGGTCAAATGCAGGATCCTTTACAAGTTCTCTTATGTGTGATCTGACAAAAATGCCTTCCTTAACTTTTGCATCACTTAATTTCCAAAATTTCTCTCTGATTGTGTTTTGTTATTTGACAGGTGTGCCAACTACCAAAAAAAAATTACCCCAAATTTAAAATCTTCATTCTAAAAAATGAAATGTCACTTTATCTTCAAAACAAGAGCTAATCTATCATTTTTATGGTGATTTTTTAATTCAGCAGATGGAAATACATGTAAATTCACTATTTTTAAGCCCGAAACATTTTCATTGTTGCCCAGTGTAATTTGAAACATTTACTCAGGAGGCCATCCAACGATGGTCCTGAAGTTCCAATGAAAATACTGACTTTCAGTCTTAGGTGGGTATGTCTTTTCCTTTTCAGTCTTCTCATTGCACTATTTGGAGGGTAATTAGCTGAAATTTCTTGAATTAGATGATTTGGATGTTTGTCAAAGGTGTTCTGTAGTCTGCTATAGCTCTTGCGAAGGACTTCATTGACCTTCAGAATTATTGTATCGTCATACAGCACACTGTTTTGTAGATAACAAGCTGCACCAGTCATCAGTCTGAGATATCTGTTTTGGATAACCTATATTTTTCATATTTGAGAATATGTAGCAGAACCCCATATAGAACACCCATACTGCCATATAGGTCTAATCAATGATGTGTAGATCATTTTCTTATCTGATAACTGTTTTGGATAACCTGTATTTTTCATATTTGAGAATATGCAGTAAAATCCCATATAGAACACCCATACTGCCATATAGGTCTAATCAATGATGTGTAGATCATCTTCTTATATTGCATAGCTAATGGAGATTTTTGTGAAATGAGATGTTTTAATTATCTATTGTGATTTTTTAATGTAAATTTATATTGAGGAATTAATCCTTAAAGAATTGTGATGTCTGCAGCTCTTGGTAATTTCAGATAGGTGTTAGTTCCATATTAATTTTGAATCCAAATTTAAGCCAAGATGCCCGCCTCGGTAGCGTAGATGGTAGCAAGTCTGCCTCACGTTCAAGAGGTCCCAAGTTCGAATCTCGGTCAGGGTGAGTTATTTGGATAAGGTTTTCTCTAGGGTTTCCCTTATCCTGAAAGATGAATGTCGCGTAACTCTAAGTTCTATGGATCCTGGGCTCATTTGAGCATCACTTCACCCATGCATTTCATCGTCCGATATGACTTAACGTTGGAGGATGTAAAATACAAACAGAAAAAGAAAGTAAGCCAAGATATCTGACTGCTCTACAGAAATTGGAACTCCATCCATTGATGTGGGTTGAAACAGTGTATCTCTCCTGAGGGTGTATACAACCAGTTTTGATTTTGAAGGGTTCATCAGGACTCTGGAGGATGTAAAATACAAAAAGAAAAAGAAAGTAAGCCAAGATATCTGACTGCTCTACAGAAATTGGAACTCCATCCATTGATGTCGGTTGAAACAGTGTATCTCTCCTGAGGGTGTATACAACCAGTTTTGATTTTGAAGGGTTCATCAGGACTCTCCATTTTCTGCACCAATTGTAAATTTGATCACAGAAGTCAACTAGTAGGTCAGCTGTTTCTTCAATGTTAGCTTTGCTAAGTACTATGTCATTGGCATACTGAGCTACTGTTAACTGTTGTTGCACAGGGAAGTCATCGGTATATGCTATATACAGAAGTGGTCCTAATGTACTCCCTTGTGGTACCCCAGAAGCTATACTGTAAGTTTTCGACACAATTTCTTCATCTTTTACAGAAAAAGATTTAATGGTTCTGTAATATGTGTCTTAACCCTCTCACCGATATGGACATCATATGACGTCCAAGTTAAAAGGCCCCAAACCGATATGGACGTGTATAGACGTCCTGTGCATACATGCATTTAATGCGTATTTAATGATAATTCTTTTAAACCTTATATTTTACAGTAAATTTAAATAAAATCTATAAGAAGTAAAAGCTTACCTTTAAAAGTTTTTTCTTGAATGTTACACCTCAAAACAGGGATAAACACACAAGGGCACATCTCCACATTCACGGCAAATCGTACTAGTTTCCTTTCGGACACCTTTCTTGTGGCACACCAAAGATTTTCTAAAGGGACACGACTTTTTTGCTGTGGGTGGTACCCTTTTAGGAAAATGTTTTCCTTCAAGTCTGAGGGGTGCTGGGGTGGTGGATTTTTTACCCCCAATATGGAGAGGTCTCTGAATTTTATACTGCTCAATTAGGCTGCGAGCTATTGATATGCGAAAGTCCAGGTACGTCATTGTCTTCCGTGGGTTTAGAGCTCTCCAAATTACTAAACAATTGTATATGGTTATATCCAGCTGGTGTAAAAATACTTTTTTATACCATTTGACTGTTTTTCGCAAAGAGGGATATGCGTGTAATACCTGATCTACTAGATCCACTCCACCCATATGCATATTATATTCCTGGATAATATCGGGCTTGAAAATTGACATTTTGTTACGAGCATCAATTTTTCCAGTGTCAATCATCAAAATCTTAGAGCTGCAATTGGATAATGCTGTAACAACTCTCCTGTCTTGACAAGCAACATAGGTCAAGGGTGGGAGCTGATGCACCTGCATTTCTCCTCTTCTTAGAGACTTCGTATTCACATCTTTTGGCAAACCAATACGATTTGAGCGTACTGTTCCAATTGCATTTGTTTTTCTTTTGTGTAAGACCATGAATAATTTAGGGGAACTGTACCAATTATCTAAATATACAGTCCTACCCTGATCAAGTACAGATTCCATCAGGTGCATTACTATGGAACCAGATAACCCCAAATCGTTTTCTCCAGTGTTATCAGTCCCTTGGCCACTGTATATGCAGCTATTGTAAAGATATTCTGTTTTACTTTCACATACATCAAAACTCTTTATGCCAAATCTGGCCCTCATTGTTTTGATGTATTGTTTCCAACCTAAACGGCCCTTCCAAAGCATCAGGCTTTCATCAACAGTGATCTTTTCACTAGACACATAATTTTCTTTGAATTTTGAAATAATGTAATCAAAAACTGGTCTGATTTTGGATAGTTTATCATTCACATTTTCTGTGCAGGTGAAATGAAGGAAGCGCAAAATGGAAGTAAACCTGTTATTTGACATGCATTTCCCAAAAAATGGGGTAGCTAGCATGTCATCTGTAGACAAGTACATGTCTAGCGTAGGTTTACGAATAACACCCATGAGCATAATTAGACCAAGTAGTCTGTAAATCTCATTCATTGTTACTTCTGTCCACTTCTGCAATCTACTCTTAGGTCCTACATTGCCTTTAGCAATCAGGTCTTCCTTCACCCTACTCATTTGTTTCCGAAACAATGAGAGACAGTAAGTCAGTAGTAAAAAATTTTGTGAAAATGTCAATTGGTTGGCCGTCAGAAGTTAGTTGAGTATGCGGTTGTACACCAGAGGTTGTGCTTGTGAACGTATGTCTATTTGTGTTAAGAGTTATTTTGACAATTCCATAATGTTGATTCTTCACGAACACCTGTTGGAAATGAGTCATTTTCCTCCTCACTGCTACTTATATCCTCAACACCCCCCTCAAAATCTGAAAACTCGCCATCAATGTCCAAATCACTAACAGCAAAAAGTCTTCCACATTTTCTGATGTAATATCAGAAGCTCGCACTCGTCCTACACTAGCTAATTGATTTGCTACATTACTAGTTGAAGCCATGATTAGAACTGAGGTAACTATTTCAACTGTGTTTTAGCTAAAGAAATTGCTTGGAACTCTGACGCAGTCTAAATTACTATATGAACTGAGCGAAGAAAAAAGTTATGTCAGCTAACATAAACTTCCGTTGTGCAATTAGAGAGATGCTGACGGAGTTTTCTTTCCAGCATGTATAACGCAATATAAACAGTTATTATTACGTGTTAGCATAAACTGAAACCTATAAACCTTGAACCCAACATATAGTTTGTAAAACAAAAGTACTCAGAATTAGGCGCGTTCGACGCAAAGAATGGCTTTCTTTACAGTGATACAAATTAATGAAATTTCAACGCTTTATTAATATAGTCTCTATTTTAGTGATACCACAGATGTATACAGCTTTTAATGGGCTTTAAACCAGTTTTCGTTTCCCTGAAATAACTTAATAAATACGGAAGATACGAATATTTATTTATGAAGCATTTTTGCAGCATTTAACAATTTAAATGTCTTGTTCTGTTTATTGGGTATCCGTTCCCGGCCGTGCAGGGTTTAAATGGCCATCGGCGAAGCGGTTAAAGATGATCAATAATTTTATACAGTAGACCATCATGCTACACTTTATCAAAAGCTTTCTCTGTGTCGAGAACTAAACCAAAACAGACTCTCTTCATAAGTGTCGAGTATTACATTGACTACGCGATGAAGCTATTGAATAACTGAATGCAATGATTCTAAATCCAAACTGTGAAAGGGGGAGCATTTCTTCAAGTTGTTTTAATAGATGAGGCAGCAATAAGCATTCAAATATTCTGGAAAATAGACAACAGACTTATTGGCCTGTAGATCTTTGAATCACTTCAGTTTCCCTGGTTTATGAATCATTATAATTATTGCATGCTTCCATTTTGTTGGAAAATAGGTGAGCTGAATAATTGCATATTTGTATTAGCTGTACAATGGCCTTTTTCGGTAAATTCTGTAATAAAGGCTGTACCATTAGATCATATCCTGGGGCTTTTACCTTAAGAGAATGTAGTATGGCATTTCTAACTTGTGCAGGAGTGAAGTATTTACTGAAAGGTGATAACTGCAATGATTGATCATTTTTTTCTTCTACTTCTCTGATAAATTTGTTTAAAGTACTAGGATTGGGCTGAAATTGCTAGAAAAGCTGTTCAGAGAATAGCTTGACCTTATCTTTAGATGCTGAGTACCATTTGTTGTTTACCTTCAATGGAGGGATTGGTTCTTTGTGTTGTAGAATACATCTTGTCTTTTTCCAGAATGAACCATTTTGTGCATTCAAAGATTTCAAACTTTTTTCAAGAGTAGATAAATGTTGAGCTTTTAATGCTTCTTTGAGTTCTCTGATGGCTCTATTATAATTTGTTTTAAGCAAAGGAAATTTTGTTAGTTCCCATAATCTTCTGCACTGCCTCTTAATTTAAAGTAGCTTAATTATATGTGGTGGCCAATAAGATTTAATGATATTTCAGAGCCCCTGGCTAGAGATGCAGCTGTCTGAATATTTCTTGTTATAGAAACTGCTTTATCTAAATCTTTAGGTGTTTTGAGCGGAATCTGAGTGTCTCAGAATATTTGTATACTAATCCCAGTTAAAAGGATGTCTTTTAAACGTTGCATTTCTCCTATATGTAGTTTGCATTGAGACATTTAGTAATAATGGATAATGATCTGAATTTAATTTATGAATTACTGTTGGTGTTGAACAGAAAGTAGAGATATTTCTACCAATAAAGAAGTTGAGAATATCAGGAATACTGCCACCATCTGGATAATGGGTAGGCTCAACAGGGTTCATAATTTCTATTCGAAAATGATAGATGACATCATGTAAAAGCTTTCCTCTAGGACTACAAGGATATTTGCTATTGAAATCTCCAACAAGGTAGGTAGATTTCATTTCATGTATTATGCTCCAGAAGTTCATAGCCACGAGCCTGATAATTGGTGCAGAGTAAATAGATCCAATAAAATAATTTATACCATTCAAATTTATAGTGATACGAGAGATCTGATATTCCTGTTCTATTATCAGAGGAAGCTCACTATGAACTAATGACTGGTGTACTAGTACTACTGAAACTCCTTTCTGGTCATGACTTGGGTGGTCAGCCCTGTTTATGTGATATTCTGGTATTCTGCAGACTATATGAGGTGCCAATTTGGTTTCAGTAACTAGCAATATGTCTATTGAATAGTTCTGCAGACTATATGAGGTGCCAATTTGGTTTTGGTAGCTAGCAATATGTCTACTGAACAATTTTTTTAAGAACTGTATTAACTCATGATATTTATTATTAAAACCCCTGCAGTTCCATATGCAAATATGTAGCTCCTTATTTGGTATTATTTTCTTAGTGGTGCAGGTAGTAACTGAGTCAATGTTTGAATTAGCGGCTGAAGAAGAGATAGCATTCAGTCCAGTTTGTTCAACAGTAAGTGAATTATGCATGCGTGATTGGAGGAATTTAGTTAAACAGCGACTTCAAAATTAATCAAAAAAATTATTTGTAGTCGGTTTATTGACACTTCGTCACTTACACAAATCTGATGTTAAGAAAATTAAAAAGGCTAAACTAAAGAAGCAACCACATTCACTAAAGAAAAAGAAAGCAACAGCATATTCAGTGAATAAACCTGACCCTGAATAAAGAAGAATTTAATAAAGAATATAAACATATTATTAATACTAATTTAATTAATGATTTTAATAAAGATTTTATACAAAAGAAGATTGAAAAATTTAAATATCAAAAAAGTATTAATGATATTTCTACTCTTAAAAAAATAAAAGATGATTATAAATTTAAAAAATTTACTTACCATCCTTGGATTAATAAAAATTTTCAAAATTTTTTTTAAAAAAGTTGGTATAACTTTAGTTCTTCAAAATAAATAAAGTATTAAAAATCTATTACAATTTTCTAAAAAAGATAAAATTCCTAATAATAAAAAATCTGGTATTTATCAACTTAATTGTTTAGATTGTGATCAGGCTTATATTGGAAAGACGAAACGTAGTTTGGAAACCAGAAAGAAGGAACATTTTCGTAACATTAAATATAAACAAATTGATAAATCGGCCGTAGCAGATCATTTTTGGTCATTTAACCATGAAATAAATCCCGAAGTTAAATTATTAAAACAATTAAATGTTCCCATAGATTTAATAGTGTGGGAAAAAATATTTATTTTAAAAAATAAAAATTGCATAATGAATTTTGACATACCGGCAATTGATTCTGTTTTTAGGTTTGTTTCGTCTTCAGATGTTGGAAATACATAAATACATGGCATTCTTGACAACGAAGTGTGTTGACTGTAGATGTGGGCAAATGTCTATGAAATTGATCTCGTATAAAGAAGATAGAAGTATTAACATCAACTTCTTAAGATAAGAGGAAGTTAATTAGTAAATATTATTATTTGTATAATATTTATTACTCCACTGTAACTAGCTTCATTTTCTGTGTAAAGGGAGAACATATTCATATGGAAACATAAGAACCGAGTAATGAACTCTGAAATCCCACCAGTAGATAGTTTGACAAACAAGTTCATAGTTCCACTGCCAGAGATAAGAGAGTAGACAACATACGCTAGTTGGAGAGAGGTTGAAGATGGAAGCGATGGCTTCCAAAACTACTCCATCGATGATGATGATGATGATGATGATGATGATGATGATGATGATGATGATGATGATGATGATGATGATATAAAAATGTAAGTGACAAAGTATCAATAAACTGACTATAAATAATTAAATTTTAGATGAGTCGTAATTTTTACACATCTGCTTCACTTTCGTACCTATTTTGAGGACATGTTTCGCAAATCATCGTTTGCATCTACAGCTCTTATGCGACTGAAGCTAGATCCAGCGGTGTGGGTAATTCTGGGGTTGTTGCTGCCATCTGTTGATTTAGTGATGAACTTAAATGTGGGATTCTCTTCTAGCGGGATTTCAAAGTTCATTAGTTGGTTTTTATGTTTTTCTATGTATATCCTCTCCCATATGACGAGTTCACTATGTTTTTGTACGTATTTTAGTAATTCTGTGCTATCTTCAATTTCATGATTTTCAGACCAGAAATGAGCTGCTATTGCGGACTTATCAATATTTTTGTATCTTAAGTGCCTGAAGTGTTCTTTCTTTCTAGTGCCTATGTTTCTTTTTGTCCTCCCTATGTAAATTTTTTCACAGTCTTTACACTTAATCTTGTAAATGCCTGACTAAAATTTTCTAAAATTTAATAATTTTTCGCTTCACTGTGGTGTTCCAATACAGTTAAATCTTGACTATAAATAGTTTTTTTGAGTAAGTGAATTGTTTCATTTTGTTCTGGCGCAGCTATTGTGTGGTAATAGTTTATATGTATGCTGAGATTTTGGTGATGGTAGTCTTAGTTCCTGTCTAGTGTTTCTTGGTGATGGTAGTCTTGGAAATTGTTCCTAACCAGTGATGCTTAGGGGAGGATCTGGTTAAAATCCCTTATTAACTTATTACTTAACAAAACATTTAAAAGAAAATTTTTAAAACTAAATAAAAAAATTAAAAATTGGATTGTTAGAATTTGATACTTGAGGTTTGTGAGAATTTGTAGCACTAGCTCATTGCAGTTTTAAATGTACCGTAACCCTTATAATTTGCAGTATGCTGTCCTTTTCAGTTAGTGGTGTATTATTAGATTTAGTACACTGCACAGTAGAGTGCCTACCATCACGCTTTACACAGCAAGTGTACTTAAAGGCAATAATTTCTTGTATGCCCATATTCTTGACAATTAGGGCACTGAATTACAGTGCATCTGGACTTTGGTGGTTCTACTTTAATTACAGCATTATACAATCTTGTTAGATGATATATTTCCCCTTTGTTGGCATTGGATTTTGGATCTAGGAAGAAAAGCAGCATTGAAATTTTAGTAACAGGATGGAAAACTGGAATCATGTGTAAGGGTTCATGCCCTAGTGTCCTTAGCTCAGTCATTTTAACATCGCAAGACATCGCAAGTAGGTTGTAAACCTCTCATTACTACTCTGAAATTTTGTACAGAGTTCATTTGGTAAGTATGGTATTCTGCTTTATGTTGTTCAAGATATCGAACTGCTGTCCTTTACCATTGACAGAGTCAAAATTGAATTTAACTTATTACTGTCCAGTGTTGCATATTTAAATGAGCCAACATTTTCTTTGTTTAAGTGTTGCAACACCATGTTGATATCAGTGATATTGCTCACATATATTGGTGGTGGTTTAGGTGTTTGATTTTTATTATTAGTTGTACTCACAGTCATCACTAGTATCTGGCAAGCTTGCCAGATGCTGAAAGGGATTACTAGTGGCAAAACATTGGATATCTATTATTTTCCTTTTTGATGTAGCAATGTCTTTGTTCCCATCCATTTTGCAAAAGTTTGAAAAGGTTAAGTTATTAATTCCAGCTGATACAATGTAGCAACTTAGTCAAATATTTTAACAAGTCTTGCAGATAAACCAAAAAAAAAAAAAAAAAAAAAAACATAAAACACAAAACCCAAAAAAGTGAAACACTTGTACTAAATATGAACAATTATTAGAAATATAAGAGCACAATGCAAATGATTTAACTTCAAGTCAAAGCCTACAGTCGATAATCAATGACCATACTGATAAACTAATTTCATTAAATTACCTCTTCATACACTTTGTCAAGACAGTTTTTCCTTATTGTTGATTCATGCAAAGCTTCTCATCTAGAATATTTATTCACGAAATTTCAAAATGCTACATTCTTTAGCTTATTCAAAGGGATGCTTGCTGAAACTAATGTTGTTGTTGACTAATGGCACTGGGGATTAGTTGATTTGCATCATTTTCCCCTTAGCTTCCCAATATAAAGCCTGTAGGTTCCCACTTTTGAGACCATTATATTTGCCCAAATGGTGTTTGTTCATGATGACATCCTCTTTACAGATAGTACATTTGGGTGTAGGTATGCAGTGTATTTTATAAAGGTGTTCTGCAAATCAATCATGGCCAGTTTCCATTCTAAATAGGCCCACTGCAGTTTTTCTTGGTAGTTTTTGTATGTCAGTTTTGTCTCCAATGTTCTTATAATCCTTGTCTTTTAGTTTATATTTTTCATCAAGTCTCTGCTGCCGTTTAAAATGTAGCTTAATGTTGTTTAATTGTTTATTAATTTCAGTTTGTCTTATGGGTTTTATATTTTGAATTGCACCTTTTTTTGCTAGTTGGTCAGCATGTTCATTACCTAAAAGTCCAACATGAGCTGAATCCTTTGCAGGGTGACATGGTTTCTTGATTCGACAGCTTTAATTAAACTTCTTATTTCTTTGATATTTCCTGTTGTTTTGTTTTTATAATTTACAATCCCATCTATGGCTGATTTTGAATCTGTTAAGATAACTATGTTTTGCTTTATGTACGGTCTGTACAGGACACTCTGCAGTGCTGCTTTTATGGCCGTTAGTTCTCCATCATAATGGTTTGAAGTTTCGTCTAGTGTTACATACTGTGCAAAATGTTTGCAGTATACTCCTGCACCAGCATCTTGTTTGTTAATAAAGGATCCATCTGTGTATAGTCAGAGCCATTCTTTTTCTGGATATCTTTCATTTTCTGTGGCTATTGTTTTTGCTCTCATTTCATCTGGTAAATTGTTTTGCTTATGTATTGTATATAACAAGTCATTCTTATAATGTATGTCAATATATTCTGTTGGGCTTTTTTCCTCTATTGTTGTTATATTTGTTGTTATTATGTTCTTGTGTTTTGAGTTATTGATGTATGTTCTGAAGCTTGTTTGGGTTTTTAGATTGCTTATATTATCTGCTGTGTGATACCACTTGTGTCTATTTTTGTTAACTAGCAGTTTTTGTGCTGGGTTAATTGCCTTTAATTCATGTTCCCGTTCTATGGCCATATTTTTTGTGAAGCTCTGTAGTATGGCAATTGGTGTTGTTTTCACAGCTCCTGTTATTATTCTTAGTGAATTGTTTTGTGAGGTTTCTATTTTCCTTTTGAGTTTCTTGCTTAATGTTGCCAGCAGTTCTCCTCCAAATAGTAAGTTGGGTTTTATGTATGTTTTATATGTGTTACTAAGGAGGTCCATATTTCCAACCCATTTTTTTTCCTGCTAGGCATTTTAAGATGTTGTTCTTTTTGTTGATCTTATTTGTTATATTGTTTACATGTTCTTTCATTGATAGTTTCCAGTCGAGTTCTATTCCTAGATATGTTGTTGTGGATGCTTCTTGTAAATTTTTGTTATTGATTTGCAGACATATATTTTCTGTTTTGTGTTGCATTGTGAACAGTTGATATTGGGTTCTTTCTGTGTTTATCTCCAAATTGTTATGGTTAGTCCATTGTTCCAGTATTATAATTGCATTCTCCATTGTTTTTTGTAGCTTTTTATAATGTTTCCCAGAACTTATATTCTTTTCCGAGGTCCATATTACTAGGTCATCGGCATACATTCCCACTTGTATGTTATCTAGTTTCTTCAGTGCATCTGTTACGTCGTTTATAAATATAATAATAATAATAAAAATAATAATAATAATAATAATAATAATAATAATAATAATAATAATAATAATAATAATAATAATAATAATAATAATAATAATAATAATAATAATAATTTATTCACCATAATAAATCTTGTACAAAGATATAGGCTTTGTCAACATTACACATTAGGTAACTCAACATTACAAACTAGGTAACATCATATTAGAAATTACACAAGTATTTTTATCACAAACTGAGGTAAGTAATACTATAAAGGGCACTTATTGAATAGGTAATTACAAGCATCACCTTAGAAGTTACACAGGTATTTATTCACAAACATCACTTTAGGAAGCATTGATATGTTGACCATGTTTTAACTATTCTTCCACTGAATAATAGCAACCTTCTCTTAAAAATGTTTTTAGAGCCAGTTTATACCTTTTTTTCCGATGTTATATTTTTAATGCCATTGGGTAGTTTGTTATATAATAACACTGCTTTATGTTCGAAGCTATGTGTGAATAAAGTTGTATTGTGGCTTATAATGCCTAGATCTGATTTACTTCTTGTATTATGTGTATGTATCTGCGAATTTGTTTCAAATTGAGCAAGTACAATTCTTGTCCTAACTAGAGCTTCATATATATATATATATACACACACACACACACAGGGTAATGGAAGTATTTTTAGTAGTTTAAAATATGGTTTACAGCTGGTGGTGAAAGGAATATTTACTATATAACGAATAGCCCTTTTCTGCAATCTAAATATTTTTGATATAGCTTTAGCATTTCCCCCGCTAAGTATACCATAAGACATTACAGAATGAAAATAAGCAAAATAAATAATTCTCAACTCATTTGTGTTTACAGACTCCCTCAATGATTTAATAACGAATGTAATTCTGCTTAGTTTCAATTCTAGTTGCTGAATTTGTTTTTCCGATTTTAAATGTTCATCTAACCATATGCCTAGAAATTTGGTATTTGATTCATAGAGTAGTGATTTATTCCCTAAATATATACTTGGGAACTAAGCAGTGTTATTTAATTTGTCGTGAAAGCCTATAGCTACTGATTTTTCTTCATTTATTTTTAGCTTATTTTTTAGAAACCAATTGATAATTTTTTTTATTAAAAGTATTATTATAGCTCATTCGAGGTTTTCCCAGTCATTAATATGCTGGTATCATCCGCAAAGAGTGTCAAATTGATGTTCTCGCCCATTTTATTTAAACCTAGACCTAAATCATTAATATATAAGAGAAATAAAAATGGGCCCAATATTGAACCCTGGGGCACACCTTGCTGTACTATTTTCTCTGTGGATGTTTAACTTTGAATTATACCTAAGTTTTTATCTACATAGTCTAGCTGTACAAATTGACGTCTATGTTCCAGATATGATCTGAACCATTCGTAACATATTCCTCTAATACCAACTGCATGCAACTTATCCAGTAGAATGCTATGGTCTACAAGATCAAATGCCTTTGTGAGATCAAGGAAAATACCCACAGGACACTCTTTCCTATCTAGTGCCCTATACTCATTCTCTAAAAATTTGGTCAATGCCGAGGTAGTGCAACTTCCTTTCCGAAAACCATGCTGACATTGTGTTAAGATATTATACTTGTCGCAAAAGGAAACTAGTCGTTTATGCATAATTTTTTCTATCACTTTTGAAAATACAGATAAGATAAGATATTGGTCTATAGTTGTTCATTATTTCTGTTGAACCTTTTTTGAATAGTGGCTTAACCTTTGAGATTTTAAAAGCATCTGGGAAAATTTCTGAACTAAATGATAAATTTACTAAGTAACATAATGGTTTTAGAATTAGATGATGACACTGTTTCAGCAAATGATTTGAGAACCCATCTGAGTCAATGGATTTTTTATCTTTTAGTCCTGCTATAACAAAGGCTATTTCCTCTTCATCTGTTGGTGCTAGATACATACTGGAGTTAACTTTTTTACTTGGATAGGGAGCAGTGACTGGATTATTATTACATATTTGCCTTTGGATAACATTTGCAATTTCAATGAAAAACGTATTGAAGCACTCAGCTGCTTCTTCAGGATCTGTTATTAGTTTATTTTCGTTTGTGAAGCATATGTCAGTTATTATTTTATGAGTGGATTCTTGTTCGGTTTTAACTACATCCCAAATTGACTTTGATTTGATCACTGATTCCAAAATTTTTTATTATTAAACATTTTCTTTGCAGCCCTCAATAACTTTGTTATAGGTTCTCTTATAAGTATGTAAATAATCAAGAAAGACTGCTGAAACTTTATTGTTCTTTGCATATCTACACAGGAATTTTAATCTCATGCTTGATTTATGGATACCTTTGGTTACCCACTGGTTTTTGTTTTATTAACCTTTCCCTTTTTTTTTTTTTATTAAGGCAGCATCTGCATAATATTTAAAAATTGGACACTAGCTTTATTTATACAGTTCTCTTGATATACTGCATCCCATGTTTCTTTAGATAAGCAATAATTAAGGTAATTTATTGTTTCCTTGTTTATCAGTTTTACATATTTCACAATTTCTTTTGATTGATGCTTTTTTATATCATATATATTTTTGTTTAATAAATGTAATAATATATTAAAGAGAATAGCACTTGTAACAGAACCTTGGGGTAATCCAACTCGGGTTTGTTTCCATTTGGATGTGGCTGTTTTGTACTGCACTGCAAACCATCTTTGAGATAAGAAGGCTTGAAACCAGTTTAGCATGTGACCTGATATACCATATGATTTCATCTTGTGTAGTAGCATTTCTCGCCATACTGTGTCAAATGCACCTTTGAAATCAACAAATAGTGCTAGAGAAGTCTTATTTTTATTAAAATTTTGTTTAATGTCTTGTGTAAGTCTTACGACCTGATGTACTGCTGAGTTATCTTTCCTAAACCCGGCTTGTTCTGGGACTATTATGTTTTATGTTTCCAGGTAAAATGTCAGTCTTGTAGCTATCATTCTTTCTAGAAGTTTTGATATGTTTGAAGTTAATATTATCGGTCTATAGCTATCTATTGATAGTGCCAGTTTTCCTTTCTTCTTGATGGGTATTATTTTTGCTTTTTTCCACAATGTTGGTATATTAATTCTGGTGGTCCAAATAACTAATTTTTTAGTAACTAATGTTTTGGAGATATCTTTCAAAAAAATTATCATTGATTTCTACTTGCAGTAGATGCTACTGGTAAGGTTGTTAGAATCTTGGAAACTAGCATTTCTATAAACAGCTGTTTGTAGATGTTGCATAATCTATACTTTTTTGTTGCAGGGCACCTATAACAAAGGTATAAAAATGAGTTTATTTTAGTTTAATAAAACTAACAATCACTAACTTGAAAATAATACTGATTTTTAAAACATTCTGAAAATACAAAAATAAAACTGTTTTTCACATAGTTGGCACACAACTATATTTCCAACTGTTGTTAAGAGTAAGATTTACTGTCAAAGCAAATAAGCTTTGCTGCATTTCTCCTTTAGCATTATAATATTACCTTTCCTACCGCTCATCCTTCAGAAATTACAATTAGCAGCACATTAGAACAAATTTAAAAGTTCAGTGAAAATGACATTTTTTATTCTTGCACATCTTATCACTGCAGCAGATGGCTTCATTTTCAATATTAAGACAAACTGTATCAAGTTCTATGATGCAACGGTTGCACTCAACTTGAAAGATTTACCTCATGAATGTTTAACGCTATTTACAGTCTTTTAAAACTGAAAAGCTGTGGTGGGACTTGAACTGCATAAACAACTGCATCCATTCAATGGCATTTCAAAATTTTTCAACATGAACTGGAACATGGAGAACCACAGGCATCCTTAACCCTTTCACCAATATGAACACCATAGGACGTCCAAGTAAAATGCCACAAACCGATATGCACGTTTTTAGATGCCCTGTGTCTAGATGTTTGGCGTAAGCCAATACGTCTCAGAGAGCTAATGTTGGCAAAGAAAATGAAAGTGAAGTTTTTACGCCATCAGGAAGTTTAAGAAGGTCTCCTGTTCTTGAAAGTAAAAGTTATAAATTGCAAGAAATTATGGAGAGTGATAAACAGAAATCTGGATCATGCTTTCATGCTTACCTTTCTGATATTAGTACTATAATTGTTTCTGAAAAGATAACAGTGGATAAGAAGAAAGCCATTTTTGGTTTATTAGGTAATTTTCTGAAGGAATTTCGAGGCTATGAGACTGGAAAAGGAAAAAGCTACTACAAAAGCTAAATTGTATAAGGAATATATGAAAAATCTTCATCTGAGAAGTCAGCGCCCTTGTCCTATGCTCATGTTGCTCAATCTATGACATCAACCAAAACCATCGAATTTCAGAAAACAGTGAGTATGAAGAAACATACTGCTTTTGTGTCTTCAACCACCAACAAAGATGCCAAGGATTTACTGAGGTTAATAACTACGAAATTGAACCCCGCACAAGAGAAGATTAAAATTCGTATGCTACGGCCTGTGGGAAGGAATACCGTTATTATTGAGACAGAGGAAGATACAAGGAAGATCACTAAAAGTGATAATTTGAGAGGTCAGGATATCAAGATCGAGAAGCCCAGAAAGCGGAACCCGTTTAATGATCATGTATGATGTTTTGTCAAGCACCAAAGAAGAGGATTTAAAATACGAGGTTTATAAGCAGAATTTTCAAGATTTGTTAAATAAGAAAGATTTTGAAGATGGTTTTAATTTTAAATTTAAAACAGGAAAAAGAGATAGAGCAACGGTTCATCATGCTGTAGAGGTCTCGCCCTGAATTAGGAAGCTTTTGATTCTAAAAGGACGAATCTACTTCGGTTTTCAGTCTGTGAATATCAAGGACCTTATATCTGTAGCTAAGTGTGCAAATGTCAAGATTTTGGACATACTGCCAAATTTTGCACCAGACAACAGGTTTGTGGTCATTGTGGCGAATCAGATCACGATAGAAAGGAATGCTCAAAAAATAAACAAGCTGCAATTTGTATTCCATGTAGTTTAAGGAAGAAACAGTGTGGAGGAAGGAACGAATGTCCTACTTATAAACTATTCTGGGACAGGACTATTAACAGAACTAATTACGACTAATGGACCAAGTACTTAATATGAATGCTAAAAAGAAGTCTAAGAGGAATACTCCCAGTAGAAGTAGAAGAAATTTAAAACGAGTTATTGAACATAAACTCACATTATCGCAACTAAATAAAAGTAATACAAATGATAAGAGAGTCCAAATGGACATTCCTTTTATTAAAATTTATGATCCAATGGATATCAATACATCCTCCGACCATCAAGACAATTCTCATGATCTTCCATTCAAGAAACCATTACCACCTAAACATAAAATAACATTTTTTGTAACGTAGAGACAAAGTGATGTCAAAAACTGTGTCCTTTTTAGACAAAGTTATTCCTAAACCAAAATTAATCTTTAATAAATGTGATATATTAGCATCGGAAGTAAATAATATAATAAAGATACCCATTGATTACGAAGCCATTATGGATATAGAAGAGAATGAACATGAAGTTGGTATAAAATCAGACACATCATCAAAATTCCCCATAAATTTTTACAATGGCATTGAAAATGCAATGCAACTTAGTAGATTGGAGGAAACAAAAATCTTATTAGCAGCTTTACGACATGTGATAAGAAAACCCACGAGAAAGGGGAATCAATTGTTTTTCCATTACCTGATGCCAGTGACAGAATGGAATTAAGGGTTCATAATACCACAACTGATCCGGAGGAATTATTAAATCTTTTACATACAGTCTTCAGTAGAACGAATGAAGTCTTGGATCTTGAAGAAATTTATAACCATTTTGTTAAATGTTATGGTAAAATAACAATTGATCATAGCCTTGGCCACATTGCTATGCCCACATTAGACATGATGCAGGCAGGTATCTAGAAGTCAATTTCTGGGGGAGTCCAAAAAATCTATTTGCTTTTATTGCTTTTAATAATTAATGAAGGATGTGTTTTTATCGTGTTAATAAAAAATAAAAACAGATGTAATATAATACATTCAAATGACTCTCCACCCAAGCTTCTACAAATTGTTCTTAGAAAAGTTTGTTTTTGTCTTGTTTCTTTGGATAAAGTTTGTAGAAAGGCTTTAATTGCACATTTTTTGTTATACATAGGATAAAAAGAAATAAGCAATAATCAGATATTTAAAAAGCAAACAACTGATTGATGCATTTGAAATATTGGGATTGGGATTTCATTACGTAGTGGATTCAGTACGTAGGCCACCATGCTGGGCCCATTGTTCCTATGCCCCTAAGTGGGGGCACCTCCAGGAGAAAGGATGAGGCGAAGCAGAGGGCGGCCGACCCATGGAGCCACGACAGTACAGAGGGCAGGTTCCCTACAGTTTACTTGGCTAGAGACTTCCGACAAGCCAGGACAACAAACTCGCTCCCCCACAGACGGACGGCAACGAGTCCAGCAGCCGAGCCCTAATGGTACCAAAGCTGGCGATCCCGAAATGGTCCCAGCAGAGGAGCAGAGACCGTCAACCGACCTACCGGAGAAGGAAGTAGTTTTCCTCTGAGCATATCATCCTACCATGCACTGCCGAGACACCCGCCGACACCTCTGCCCTGAAAGAGACGACCAGATGAGAGATGATGTAAAATGATAATGGATATGAAATGGCGGGACAGGAAATTTGGGGGATGTAATTAACCTACCCAGCATTCGTCTAGCGACCCAGGAAAACCCCCGAAATAACCAGGGGTTGGCCACGGGAATCCAACCCGGGCCTCCCAAATGCGGGCCACAGACTAAACTGCCTGAGCCATCCCGCTCGGTATTTGAAGTATTAGTTCTCCTTGAATGAAAAAGGGAATAGGAACTTACAAGTTAAAAATTACATACCTTTAAGTATCTGAGAATTCTAATCACCAACAAATAATATATTGGAATTGATTAACTTTGCAATACATTATTTACATTATTGTAATTGACATTATTTGTGTATTTTAATGAATTCTACAGCTGCTGTGCAGTAACTTTTCGTTTATCTCTTAGGTTTAGAATAGTTATACAGACTTCACTTCCAGTAAAGCGGACTCCAGAGCTTATCCTCAGAAAATTCACAACAGGCATTTTTTTGTTATGTAGCTATCTTAAATATGTGGTGTTTAAATTTAAATTATTGAAGCCATTTTTTTATAATTTTCTTCAAAGTCTTCATTTCACATCCTTGAAAGATAACGAAACTAAATCCTACATTCGGTATCACTCCAATATTTGTGTTCTGTAATATGCTATTAGCAGAAAAAGAAATTGCACACTAGAGCGCGAGCGCAGACATTCTTTTTTTTAAAAAAGTTCTTTTTCCCCTGCTCTGGTGTCCTCAAAACTTGCATTCTTGGTGATATCAAATTTTTAAATGGAATATAACATGTTTGTGCTTACTAAGCACGTGATAGAGGCACTAAACATTGATGCCGTACACTGACCTGAGTCTCTCTGGTTCTCACAGTTTCACTATTCAAATAAAGCACGATTGTTCTATTCCGTATCTTCATCAAAGTGTTTGGTTATAAATGATTTTAGCTGGAGCCCACCTCCAAAGTGTGTAGGTAGCGTGTCTGACTCCCAGTGAAGAGGTAGTGGCCAAGGTTTACCTCCACCCACTATTTACGAAGATAAGATACAATGTTCCATTATACAGAGCGAGCGAGTGAAAGAGAAGTGCTTTCATAAGGAGGTGGGGTAAAGTGACAAAGTCCAACCTCCACTCATATGAACAAAAGTTGGGCACCGCAGAAGCGAGTTCCTAACGGATCAAGATAAGTTTCTTCAATAGGACATTTTACAGGGCTTTCCCTTATCTTAAGAAGACAAATGTCGGGTAAATCTTAAGTTCTAGTTGCCTGGACTGATTTGATGGTATCATCCGTTTCATTTACTGCCCAATATAATTATCAGGTTAAAGGACGTTAAAGTATTAAAAATAAGCAAATAAAACAACTAGGTTTCTTATGAAATTAAGAAGTTGAAAAATGAAACAACTTGCAATTCTCAGACTGTCAAATATACATAAAACTTCTTATATAGCATGAGATGTTTCGAAAATAGCTGATACAAGGAAAGTAGAAATTGCAAGAGTTGCATATTTTATGAACTCCACGTCTCTTGTAACCTGATGTTTTTATCTATGATACCATGGTTTCTTAGTTAAATAATCATTGAAATTAGAGGCATTTATTGCCTATTCCCAGAACATTCAAGATTGTCGTGTCTCAGACATGTAGCACTTTAATCGAAATCATTATACATGTTTCTGAGAACATAAAAATGACTAAAGTTTTTCCATCCAAAGGAGGATGTTCACTCACTTTGGTCAATGACCCTTGTTTCAGGTTAAAGAATAATTCAGTTCTGAAGACAGTTCTGAGGACAAGCTAGAGGTGCACAGTCGAGAACAAAAGAAAGAGTTGCGGTTTCAGATTCATTTTATCATTTAGTCGTTGCTAACATTTTTCTCAGATATGTTTGTTTCTTGTGAAATTACTTTTTTGAGATAAAAGTACTTATTAAGAGTTTTCATTCCACTGGAAGGCTTTGTTTTCTCCAATACAAGTAAAGATGATTAGTTAATGAACATTAATATTCTCTGCAGCCCGTCGCTCTAGCATAGGGTGGTAGGTGATGTTTGTGCTTCTCCCAGACAGGGTTTCGATTACCGATTGATGTTTCACCCGAGTGAAGTTTCTTCCCAATGTTTCCTCACCCCTGAACCTTTATATTTGAAAAACTTCGGCTCCTCTTCTGCATTATTTGCTTATTTGAAAACGTATCTGAAAGGTCGCTAATCTGTAAGCCTGCTTAAGAAAGTTTACGTTCACAGTTTCTAAAGTATTCTTGTTTATCTTTTAGGTATATCACATTTAAAGAATAAATTAGATATTAAGTGTGGAACAAACAACGGGAAAATGGATACAAATAAGGTAGGATTTGGACTTTTATCTTTTGAAAACAAACACGAAATAAAACTTTTCGGAAAATTAAAGAAAAAAGGAGAAAAATTGCAGCTGACATAAGGTTCATAAATATGTGTATAAAGAAAAAAGTAGAAGTAGTGCCTAATTTTGTCAGAAAAGTAGTAAAATTTGATAAAAATAGTAGACAACAAAAAGCAGCAGAGAAAAAAGTGCTAGAAGTTGAAAAGAACAAACACTACAGAAATAGAAATACATTAGAAATAAAATTGTACCATTTGCATCAAAAACTTGCCAAACAATTAGGACATGTATTTTGGGAAAATTTGGAAAACAATTTATTTGCATATCTTAATGGAAAAATGAAGACAAAACGGCAAATTTAAAAAATAAACTTAAAAATTTATGCCAGAAAGCAAGCACTTTTGAAAAGAAAAAGCAAAAAGACAAACATAACCTAAAAGATCATTCAAACAATGTTGTTAACCTATCAAACCAAAGTTTCACAAAACCAGAACTGAATATGCTAAATCTAGAATTAAAAACATGTGTAGACTATTCCAACCAAATTGAAGAGTATATTGCTGACATCCAAATTGCTACACAAACACTTAATGAAGAAAATAGAAACACAGTAAAAAAACAAATGCTCCAAAACAGTAGAACAAATTAAAAATGAAAAAAAAATTAATTTTCGTAGCCAAATTATAAAAGCCTTTGAAAAGAAACCAGTTATTTATACTAAAGGAGACAAGGGAAATAAACTAGTAATTTTGGAAAAAGAACATTACGTGAGGAGGATGGAAGATTTGTTGGAAGACAATAATTACCAAAAAATAGAAACTAACCCTTTAAAGTACTGCATTGAAACCACAAATAAAACTCTAAAAGAAAGCAAAATAATAATAAAAAAAGAATTTCACAAAATTAAAGTAGATAACCCAACATTACCAAGAGTATATGGGCTGCCAAAAATTCCTAAAACAGGGAAAGGCATGAGATCTATCACTCGTAGTATAAATGCCCCCACATATAATTTGACCAAATGGTTGTTAAATAAATTTAATAGTTTCGCAAAATTCGAAAGTGCAAATTTAAAAAACTCTTTAGTAGGAAAAATCAAAGATATAAATTTGGACAAAAATGACAAACTGGTTTCATTTGATGTCACATCTTTATTTCCAAGCATACCAACAGAAAAATTACAGACTGTATTTAAAAAGTGGCTAACTACAATAGAAATGGAAGCAATAGATGCAGAAGAATACATTTCTCTAACAAAAATATGCATTGAACGAAACTTCTTCAGCTTTAATGGAAAACACTACAAGCAGAAATCAGGGTTATCAATTGGCAATCCACTTTCACCTTTTTTGGCTAACTTATTTATGAGTGCACTTGAAACACAAATCAAAAAGTCCTTCCCATTGATCTTCAAAGTTTGGTATAGATATGTTGACGACATCTTTGCAATTGTACCGAATAAACATTTAGAAGATGCATTAAAATTACTCAATCTGCAAGAAAGGACTATAAAATTCACTATAGAAAAGGAAACCAATGGACAACTCTCTTTCTTGGATCTAAATATCATCAGCAATGACACAAAAATAAAATTTGGAATTCACAGGAAACCAACACATTCAGAAAATTACATAAAAAATAATAGCCACAACCCAATTACACATAAACATGCAATAATAAACAGCCTTACACATAGACTAGTCAACATACCCATGGAAAAAGAAAAATATTTCAAAGAACAAAAAACATACTACACATAGCAGAAGAAAATGGATACAACAAAAGTTTGGTGTTGAAGAAAATTAGAAAAGCTAAACTAAAGAAAACCATTAAGGAAGCAACCACATTTACAAAAGAAAAAGAAAGCAACAGCATATTCAGTTCATTCACATATCACCCAAAAACATTTAATAAATTTAAAAAGATCAAGGAACAAAATATCACCTTGGCACCTACTAATAGAAACTCATTTTAAAATTGCTAAATTCAAAAACAAAAGATCAAACCCCATCGGTTAACAGATCCGGAATATACCAGATAAGTTGTAAGAATAGTGAAAAATGCTACATAGGTCAAACTAAAAGAAATCTAAACACCAGAGTCAAAGAGCACTTTAGAAACATCAGATTGAAACAAGAAGATAAGTCAGCAGTAGCATTTACTTTTGGAATGAAAACCATGACATTGATCCAAATCCAAAATTATTAAAAGGAGTGATAAACCAAAATAAATTGACAACATGGGAGAACATATTCATATGGAAAAATAAGGATCGCGTAATGAACTTTGAAATCCCACCAGTAGATAATTTGACAAAGAAGTTCATAGTTCCACCACCAGAGAGAGAGCAGACAACAGATGCCAGTTGGAAAGAGATTGAAAATGGAGGCGAATGCCTTTGAAACTAGTCTCTCATAAATATAAACAAGTAAGTGACGAGTATTAATAAACCAACTACAAATAGTTTCTGAGAATAAATTAGATATTTTATGTGACTTTTCTGAAGTAAATCAATGTTTAAGTTTTTAAATAACCGTAAAATGTAAACATTTGTTATATATTCGGTAATTGATCTTGATGTTTTAATAATTAGTAAAATAACAACTGATATAATTATGCAGGTTGCTCGTATAACTTACAGAATTTGATGTAATCTTTCACTTAAAACGTTACATTTACACGTGAAACAAATTTTATGTAGTTCTGATAAATAATACGGGATTGTATTTTACTAGCTTAACTTTTTTCATAATCTTGAGCATAAAAATAAATAATACAACCAGATTTTCTTTAAAACTCTGCAGCCATCGATGTTAATGAGGACTGTTAATCCACATGCATTAATAAACCAGACCTTCTGTAAGAAGGTTGCGTTACAGAAATTAGTTATTTTTATTAAGGCGTATCTCACCTACATCGCATGTTCATTAGGTGCAGTATCTAGTTGCATACTGTATTCAGGGGAGCCTAATGACCTTGTTGTCGACCCGCCCTTAAATCCCAAATCACACATTCACTCACTGTATTCAGTTATGAATTCCATAATTACTCCACTCATGTTCTATTATTTTTTAGCAGACTGTACTTCTACCACCGTATGTGACCTTCGGTATAGCAAATGCCAGAAAGTTAAAAAGAAGCTGTTCTTGATTTGGGGCGGAAACTTTCACATTTACAGTTCTCTTCTGCAGGTATCCTTTGTAACTTCATGTCTGCCTGACAGTGTATAGAGACGTTAAGATGAGAAGCTTCAATAAACTTTTTGATTTATTTTAAACAAAGTTTTATTTCAACTATCTATGTATTTATTAAAAATTTGAATTGACACTTCATTTGGGGGGTCCGGACCCCCTGGACCCCCCTTAAATATGTCCCTGACATGATGGTTCCACTTATTCCAAAATTATTCAATCCATCACTCCTATTATCAAATCCATGTGCCCTTCAAAAGTAAACAATATTCCCTTAAAACAAATTCCTTTAAATCCCAACCTCCTAAGAATGGTACTTCCTCCACAGGAGAGATAGTCTCCGAGGCCTGAGACACAGGGGGTTTGGCATAGGTTCCCACCCCTCCCTGGACAGGTTTATGACACCCATGTCAGTACAGTTACAGACCGTTCAAAAACATTCTGACGGCTTCTACTTTTGTGAATGAATCTTCTCGGTTTGTGTACAGAGTGAATAGGGCACATGTTTTTCTAACAGTCTGCCCCTTGTGTAGCAGGCGTTCTCTGCCACAAACATTCGCTGTCCTTGTAAGGCAGCACATACCCTTCAGGGACCTTCTTTGCATTGCTGGACAGTAACAATGTTTTTAAAACCCTAGCAAGAAAAAGCAAAGTAAATCCTCTAAAACATCAGCACAGTCTCGAAGTTCAAACAGTCTACTTCAAAGTTCATCCTCCAGCAGATTAGTAGGAAAAAATACAACAAATATGATTAAGTAATATTATCAATCAGCAGAAGGGCAGTATGCAGTACATAGTAAATATGACCAATTTAAATCTATTTCATTGTCATGAATCTTGAATGTTATGACTATTGTAAAAATTTAAGAATTGCTCAAATTAATGCCGAAAGAAGGAAATTGGTAATGGCAGAAATAAGAAATTTGATTCAGGAATTAAATCTTGATATTATTTGCATTCAAGAGCCTTATACATTAAATGTAACATTAGTTTATATCCCTGCAATGGTAATAACTGGAGATATTAAACCCATAGCTGCAATTGTTATTGTTAATTCCAATCTTCAAGTCATGAACATTACACGATTTTCTGATTCGCATCCCAACTGTTTGGAAATATCGCATTAGAATGGTAAATTTATTTCAGCTAATTACTATTTTCAATGTAGTGAAGAAATAGAGCCGTATATAAATAGAGTCAGGTGTACACAAAATAATTTTCGGTATCATGAAATAATTCATACTATGGATTCCAATGCCAAATCAGTATGGTAGTATAGTGAATATAGGGATGCAAGAGGTGAGAAGATGGAAGATCTTATTTCAGAATTAAATTTGCATGTAGTAAATCAAGCTAATAATCCACCAACATTTGCAAATCAAGGGGCTTCATCTAACATCAATTTGACACTCTGCAATAGTAAAAGTTTAAAAAATATTTATGGATGGAAAGTAGGGCAGGATATGACTTCCAGTGATCATAGAATGATCTACTTTTACTATGCCATAAGTACTAATTCACAATTTGCCTGTCAAGATAAAAGTGGAAAAAGAAATTTTTCCCAAGCTAATTGGAACCAAGTGAAGGAGATTTCCAATTCTTCAAATATATGTTATGGTGTTTGTGAATTAAATAATCTAATTTATAAAATTGATTATGCTATTAAGCAATCAATACCACATTCAAGAATAAAGAAGTTTTCAGACAATATTTGGAATGATGCCTTGGAAACTTCAAGGAGAAAAATGAGGAAACTTAGAACAATTTTTGATGTGTGTTTGGAGGAATTTAGTAACAGTGACGTCGAAATTAATATAAAAATTATTTGTGGTTGGTTTATTGACACTCATCACTTACTTTTTCATATATTTATGAGAGACTAGTTTCAAAGGCCCTGGCCTCCATTTTCAATCTCTTTCCAACTCCAAATTTAAATTAAAACCACAAAATTACTTTTGGATACTCTATTACCTGATGACGACATATCCTCAGATAATTTCCAAAACAAATTATGTCAACTTAATCTGAAATCTGATTATAATAATTTCAATTTAATATATCCTTTTGATATATCAGAATTACTCTTAATTTTCAAAAAGTTAAAGAAGAAAAAGTCCTGCGGTCCGGATAATATACCTAATGAAGTCCTAATGACCCTCCACGATACGTTAATACCACAACTTACTAGTATTTTTAGCGACTGTCTGTTGAGACGTTATTTTCCACATTGTTGGAAAGAGGCTAGGGTTATTATCCTCAAGAAAGGTTCTGATAAAGATCTGATGAAACCAAAGTCTTATAGATCAATTTGCCTGTTAAACTCAATGGGCAAGATTTTTGAACAGTTAATAAGAGGATCATAGAATATAAGACTATGATAGGAATGAATAATAGGCAGTATCGCTTTAGAAAAGGAAGATCTACCGAGGACACTATCATTGATATCATGGATTCTGTGACTTGCTGTACAAATAAGTATATAATTGGATTTAGTTAATTGATGGAAATTAATCATTTCTTCACACTAGCCGTATGTAGGCTAAGGTTTTTGATGGATAGAATCAACATGAAAAATTCAATGCCATGGCCGGGATTTGAACCACGGATCTCCTGGTTTCCGTCCAGTCGCTCTAACCTATTGAGCTACCATGGTCAACGTGCCGTCCTGACATTAAATTCTCCATTTGACTCATATTTCCCTGGTAGACCACTAGGGGCTCTCGCATCCGAGATACACAGTTTGTGGCAACTTACAATAGTAAGTACTTGAATCCCAGGCTTCATCATTTAACTCTTATTATTTGAGTTAATTGATGGAAATTAATCATTTCTTCACACTAGCCGTGTATAGGCTAAGGTTTTTGATGAATAAAGTCAACATGAAAAATTCAATGCCATGGCCGGAATTTGAACCACGGATCTCCTGGTTTCCGTACAGTCGCTCTAATCTATTGAGCTACCATGGTCAAGGAAGAAATCCATTAATTTGAGTTTCTAATGTGAATTTTATAGCTTTATCTTGTAAATTTAATAATTTTAAAGCATTATTAATTTGTTTTTTAGGAACAATAGCAAAAATATCATCAACATGTCTATACCATGTTTTAAAAATTAAAGGAAAAGCTTTAGTGACTTGAATTTCGAAAAAACTCATAAAAAGATCAGCAAGAAAAGGTGAAAGAGGATTACCCATTGCTAAGCCAGAATATTAAGACAATTAAATGTTCTCATAGATTTAATAGTTTGGGAAAAAATATTTATTTAAAAAAATAAAAATCGCGTAATGAATTTTGACATACCGGCAACTGATTGTGTTTTTATGTTTGTTTCGTCTTCAGATGTTGGTAATAGTAAATATATGGCATCCTTGATAACAAAGTTTGCTGACTGAAGATGTGGACAAAGGTCCATGAAATTAATTTCGTAGAAAGAAGATAGAAGTATTGTCATCAACTTCTTAAGATAAGTGGAAAATAATTACTAAATATTTTTATTTGTATAATATCTATACCAAACTTTAAAATTTAAAGGGAATGCATTAGTGACTTGCATTTCAGAAAAACTCAAAAAAAAAGATAAGCAAGAAAAGGTGAAAGAGGATTACCCATTGCTGAGCCAGAAGTTTGTTGAAAAAATTTAGCATTAAAAGGGAAAAAATGTTGATCTAAACAAAATTCAGTAAGTTTAACAAAATCAATTATTAAGTCCTCATGTAAATTTATTTAATTCAAACCAATTTTTTAAATAAATTAAAAGTTTTTCTCTAGGAATACTAGAAATAAGGCAGTTACATCAAAAGAAACAAGTTTATCAGTTTTATATAACACTGTCAATCTTTTTAACCAATTCAAAAGCATTTTTAATACTTAAACTCTCAAATTTATCAACATTACTAAATTTTTTTATGTAACCATTTAGCTAAATTATAAGTTGGTGAATTTATACAATTTACAATAGGTGTTATTTTATTTCCAAGTTATTGAATTTTAGGAAGAGCATAAATTCTAGGTAAAATAGGGTTACTAACTTTTACTAAATGTTGTTCTTTATTTGATATAATTTTCACTTCATTAAGCATTTTATTAAAATTTGAAATAAGAGATTTTAAAGGGTCCTTAGTAACTTTTATGATATCTTCACCTAGAAGTAAGTTTTACTCTATTAATATTGTGACTTTGTGGGTTCATAGAATTAAAATCGTTCTTTATTTGTGTAGAAATACACTCACAGTGGCAGTATTACTTCACATACACAATGACAATCTATCAAAGTCGTTGACCACAAACAAAAGCGCTCACCTTCATCACACACCTGCTTCTCGTTACGACACTGTTTACAACTCTCTTGTTACAGTTTCTGTTTACAACTGTTTACTACTGTCTGCTAGCGTGATAATTCGAGATTGTTCTGTAATAATCAAGAAATCGAATGTTCAGTCACACATCACCAGATAAAACACTAATGTTCTAGACATGTAACCTTATCTCTGTCGCCCAGCCTTTTATCTCCATGCTATGTTTTTCTGCTTAAGCAAGCTGTTTATCTCTGTGATACACTGTCCGTCACTTATCTCTCTGCACCAAACCTTTTGTGGGCGACAATATAATTGATAGTATAATCGGATTTATATAAAATTACAATTCTATTACTTTTATCCGATTTAGTGAAAATTAAGTCTTTTTGATTTAATAATATGTTTATTATTATTTCTCTTAGGTTGGTATTAATCGAAATTTTGCAATATTTTGCTACATTTCAATTTAATCAAGAATTTATTATTTTCACTTAAATCTTGACTATCAATTTCTGTATCTGCAATATAATCTATATTTTTTGAAAAATCTACACACATTTTTAAACCTTGATTTAAAAAATTTAACTCTTTTTCATTAAGGTTAATTTGATAAATTAACAACATTATCTTTATTATCTGGGTTTAATTTATTTTGTTTCAAATGCAAATTATATAATTACCTTATGTTTTAAACAAACATTTAGAAAATGAATATCTGCAAGAATGAATCTTTTTCTTTTGAAGTTTTAAATATAATTTCGGATTTAGTATCCATAAAATTTAAATTAAATGCATGTATGTTATTGTAAGTGAAATTGTCCATAGTAACCTAAAAGCAAAAGTAATGAGAACAAAATACTTCAAATTAGAAACTAATAAATACATCAAATATGAAGCTATTAACAGTGAAGCAAACAAATTTATACAAATATAACAATTTGTAACTTAAAACTTCACGTATCTTATAAGAGGTTGGTAAAGTCACATGGTTCGCATATGTGCAGTGATGGTAAAGCCCACTTGGTCTGATTGCTGGAAGGAGGAGAGGTATAAAAGTACTTCAGGAAACAGTCAAGTTCACCACTAGGTAGCCCAGAGGGAGACAGGTTCGGGTAGTGTGATGTTTTGAAGCAAAGAGCAAGGCTAAAAGTGCGTGTGACATCAGGTGAGAGCTGACTGCGGGTTGCTGAAATAAACAGCACTGTAGGTAGCAAACAGAGGGTACAGTCAGCTTGTAATTTTCCTCACTGAAGAATATGTACAGATAGCACAAAGTCTTCATCACCAGTTTGAGTCCAGATTTCAAGATGTAAAAACACTTTCTACTACACTTCAGCTCTTTCTTACCCCATCTTCAGTGGATGTTAATAATGTTGCTAGCCAGTACCAAATGCTACTGTTAACTTATTGAAGGTCAAATATTTACAAGGAAGTCTTGTCAAACAAAACAGATTTCCAAGACTGTATTTGCTGCACGGATATTATGTACCTTAGGTGTAATATATGCCTTTGAACAGTTCTTTTGTTATGAAGTTAGCTAAATCCAAATCCTGGAGGAGCATGTCGGAATGGAACACAATTAACATGCAGCCTTCTATTACAAATTTCGTGCTAACATTGATAGGCTAGTTAGCGAAAAACGAAACAGAAAATACCAAAAAATGTCCAAGTACAGGTCCCTTCTAAATTAGAGAGAAAATAGTAGTATGTTCCATTTTCTTTACATTATATCATGACTGTTCTTCACATAAACTAAAATTGTTATAGATGTTCTCGCAGCATAGAAGCAAAACATAACTTTTCATAATCTCCAAACCAATTTTGTAATTTAAATTCAGCATTAAATTAGTATACACAGGACGATATTTGTGTTATTAAAGTAAGACCCATTTCCCATATTTCCTACATTGTTGTAACTCTCACACTGCGAAACTGTTTCTTCATCCATCCCTTATGGCAGCAGCTCAGAGCGCTGTGATGTAACACGTTCAGCTGCTCTTCAGTGGGAGCATGTAGTAAAGCAGAGTGAACTGACGTCATAACAATACCTGTCCTCCCATGACCTAGCCAGTGCAGCTGAAACCCAATGATCAAGAAACTAGCAAATTTCACTAAGAACAGAGGGAAAAAATGGGGTGATGATCATGATCAATCAAGGTCCCTGGCCCAATTCACAACTCCCCACTGATTGCAGCTCTGGCATCTCCCCTACCTAGTCAGTATGTAATGATATTGCAACTATGTAATGACTAGGGCCTGAACTTTTAGGTTTTAACGTTATTTCACCTAAAAGAAAAACTAAATGAGGGTTTGACATATAAAAAATAATCTAAATAGCTGCTTTCCCTTTCTGAAATGAATGTTAATTTCCGATTTTCAACGTTAATTTGGAAGGTCTATTCAAGAGTGAATTAATAAAACAAGTGAAATGCACCATTAAATGACATTCATCTCAATAAGGAAAAGATATTTGAGTAAATCCAACTAAACTTTGAATTCTGCTCCTCCGGAATATCAGGCAGAATGGAACGTAACAGAAACAGGTAAAACGTTTCCCTGGGGTAGTTATTTGAAGCTATGAGACAAGTAGTTTAATACTTCACTTAAGAGAATTTATTGATATAACTTTGAGTCGAACTAATACTCAATGCTCCACTTATTGCTAGTATTTACCTAAAAAGCATTTCGTAAGAATCTTCCTAACATCATCAGATGTTGATCATCAGATATGTTGACTCATATCATTATCGACTTGTATCATAGTCTTTACACATTGGAAAGAGAATTTATTGTTTTGATTTACAAGAGCATATACTTTATTAATCAAGATAAACACATGCAGAAATAATTTTACTAGATATGTTATCGTACATACAAAAGCGAAAGGTCTTTCCAATTGAAAGTCCCATTAAATGCAGCACAAGTGATGTGTGACATCTTGATAGTTATTAGAGAAGCTACAAAATAAGAATGAACATGGGTTGAGCCAATACGGTTATCGTACAGTCTTGGTGTTGCCAGTTCCACGGCTAGCGGGCGACAGAGAAGGAAGATCTTTGTCTCAACCTAGCAAGTATCACACAGATGCTGAGATGTAGTGATACAGATGCTGACAGAGAAGTTTGTTTAATATTTCAGCATGAGTGTGAGACCATACACAATGATTATCGCACAATCTCAACCTTAAAACCTTGAACTGGAGAACAGTCGCTTACATAGCTATCATTCATATGCACATTAAACAAAATTATTCAAATTAGATGTGTTCTACAAATTAAGGTGTTTGCTACAATGATACAAAATAGTGACATTTCAGTGATGTGTGAATATAGTTTCTATTTTAAGTATGCCATATTTGTATATTGCCTGTAATAGACTTTAAACCAATTTCTGTTTCATTAAAATACTTTATAAATACGGAAGATATGAATGTATATTTATGAACCATTTTTACACCATCAATCTCATGTACTAATATTATGCATTGTGCACAGAAATGTTACGTTTTGCAGCAAGAATATCGCTTCTTTCAAGCAGAAATTTGCGACCATCATTGGTTCTTCTATATTTGAACCCAAGAGATTCCAGAATATTATGCATAGAAGATACTGAATCCGTATATTCTATTTTTCCCCTCATTAAATAGGTCAGCCTTTTGGCAGTTGGATATTGATCCTTGTCATATAAATCATAAATGTTTCTACATAAAACACACTTTTGAAAATTGTCTAAATTGGTAACACTTTTTAGCTGCTCGATGTTTCCCTGGAGATCTAAATATAAAACTTCTCCTAATTTGGTAAGCTGTTTGCCTTCTTTAACAATGTTCGTCACAGTAAGAGCACTCACGTGACAAGCTTGTAACATTAATTCTTGACTCTGAGCGAAATTTGTACTTTCGAAAATGTATGTAATTGACATGTTTGAAAAAGGAATACACATTAACAAGAATATTTGTAGCCTATTTATGTAAAATCTGATGAGTTGTTTCACAGTTACTACTAGGCGCACCAGCACTGGGCTTGCTAAGCGGTATATTTACCAATTTTGAAAAGCATGTGTGCGCTCTTGATCACCACTTTATTGAATGCAGGGTACAAAATGCAACTGCAGCATAGCACGTGTGTGTTTTTCTTCACTGACAGTTAATAATTCTTTTCTTTCTAGTCAGGCGCCTTAACTTTCCATATCTCCGAAACCAGATGTGCTACAAACATGGGGTTTGGACAACAATCCTCAGAAAAAATAGCTCTGTAACATAGGAAAAACAAAATAATTTTTTAACAGCTATCTTTAGAGCGTGCAAAGAAATTAGCCGCATGCTTTGGCAAAGCGAGTCAGTATGAGTGCTTAACTGTACAACGTTGCATGCACCGCATTGACTAGTAGCCATAGAACAGCCACGCCTAGCCCCGCCTTATGTTCATTCCAATTTTGTAGGTACCTTAGAAGCTCAGGAGGAACATAATATGCCTAACGAGATCACCTGCAGTCTTCACGGAAGAGTTCAACAGGCAGAAAGTGTGATGTTTGACTGTTGCAATACTTTTCTCATTTAATTATTGTATAGTAAAAGAATGTCTAAATCGCATTTTGGAAAAAATGGATTGCTCCAGATCTACCTTACACTATGGATGGTTGAGTGATCTTCTGTTTGGCATGCTCCAAGCAAGTAAGTTTTCCAAAGTAAAAATACTGCACTGAAATAACCTAGCACATTTGCTCAGGTGTACTTAAGATGTAACTTTTTAGTTTAGGTTAAATATGAGCAGAAATCTCATCTTGAGTAGTATAAATCTGTCCACTTACCCACACTGCAAGTGTAGCAGGAGAAAAGTCCAGCAGCAACAGTAAGCAAATGCTTATTTCTTCCTCAATTGCCAATCTTGAAGATAACTAACTTTTGCCTATGCCAGACTTTAATATCTACTAATACCCCACGGAAAGCACTAACCACCCAACCTTGAAAACATTTTTTGGAAGAAGTCAGCACCCATCCAATGAATCCACTTTGAGGAAGAATTATTTAGTTCCTGTTTACCAAAAGACACTATATGAAATAAGCAAAGATATAGACAACCACTATATTTGGTGTTCTGTCGATGAAACATCTGACAGTTGTGGTCACTTCATTGTGAATGTGTTAGCAGGTAAGCTGGACCCAAATGCACAAGGTTTCCCTCATCTTATTCTTTGTAAATAGAAAAAAGTAACAGCACAATAACTTGTGCAGTAAGGGAGGCTGCATATTGTGGCCAGCATAGAATCAGAATAGCAAGTTCCTTTTGTTAGTGACGAGACAGTGCTGCCTAATGCTGAAGTCCTAAGAGGTTCTACAGTCCTTCTACCCGGCCATGATAAATGTTACATGCTTGGCCCACTGCCTGCATTATCTTGTGGAGGAAATTAGAAGCCACTTCAATGACATGAACAGCCTGGTATCTTCGGTCAAGAAAGTTTTCTTAAAAGCCCCAACACGTATACAACTGTATACATGAGAAAGTACTAGCAATCCCTCTTCCACCTGAGCTATACTTATGTACAGTGGAACTTGGCTGTCTGCTGCTGTTTATTATGCACAATTTTCTGAAACTTTGAAGAACATGCACTTCTCCCTGATCCAGGTATAAGTTCTTTCGAAACATTGTAAATGATATCTAGAGCAACTTTAGTGGCAAAGTTGTACTTAATATAAAAATTATTTGTGGTTGGTTTATTGACACTCGTCACTTACTTTTTCATGTATTTATGAGAGACTAGTTTCAAAGGCCCTGGCCTCCATTTTCAATCTCTTCCCAACTGGCAAATGTTGTTATCTGCTCTCTCTGGTGGTGGAACTATGAACTTTTTTGTCAAATTATCTGCTGGCGGGATTTCAAAGTTCATTACGCGATCCTTATTTTTCCAGATGAATATGTTCTCCCATGTTGTCAATCTATTTTGGTTTATCACTGCTTTTAATAATTTTGGATTTGGATCAATGTCATGGTTTTCATTCCAAAAATGAAATGCTACTGCTGACTTGTCTTCTTGTTTCAATCTGATGTTTCTAAAGTGTTCTTTGACTCTGGTTTTTAAATTTCTTTTTGTTTGACCTATGTAGCATTTTTCACAATTCTTGCAATTTATTTGGTATATTCCAGATTTGTTACCTGAAGGAATTTCATCTTTTGTTTTTGAATTTAGTAATTTTAAAATTGAGTATCTATTAGTAGGTGCCAAAACCAAAATAGATTGACAACATGGGAGAACATATTCATCTGGAAAAATAAGGATCGCGTAATGAACTTTGAAATCCCGCCAGCAGATAATTTGACAAAAAAGTTCATAGTTCCACCACCAGAGAGAGCAGATAACAACATTTGCCAGTTGGGAAGAGATTGAAAATGGAGGCCAGGGCCTTTGAAACTAGTCTCTCATAAATACATGAAAAAGTAAGTGACGAGTGTCAATAAACCAACCACAAATAATTTTTATATTAATTTTGACGTCACTGTCACTAAATTCCTCCAAACACACATAAAGTTGTACTTTCCAACCAGAAAATAGCTTTTGGTATGAAATCAAAATGTGTCTTAATAGAAGCAAGGGAAGCTGCAAGAATGGGACACTTGAGTAGTCTCTTAGCCTTGGCAGTGGAGGAAGCTTTTGTTTTATCTAATTCATTGACAATTTTTTTAATTGCAGCTTCCCTAGATCTCATACCAAAAGCTATTCTGTGTTTGGAAAGTACAACTTTACCACTAAAGATGCTCTAGATATCATTTACAATGTTTCGAAAGACCTAATACCTGGATCACTGAGAGGTGGCATGTTTTTTGAAGTTTCACAAGATTATTCAACAAAACCCTGGTTTTGAAGACATGAAAATCAAACTCAGTATTGCAGCGAGAAAAGTATACAGGAAAGCTACCTCTAGAACCTGCTACACTGGCATCAATGATCTACACCCCAATGACTCTGTTCTGTTGAAAGAATGTTTTTGTCATACAAAAATATGTTCCGTGACAATAGAAAATCAGTTAGCCTAGATACTGCACTGCCAAGTAGAAAGCAAACAATAAACTCTTACTTTGTGCATTCTTCGATGAATATATTTGATTATATATACTTTTGTGAAATAAGTTTATGAATAAATCTTACAAATAGGTAGCAGATAGGAAAATTATAAGTTCATATACTGATAAACACAAAACACATAGCTCTTTTAATCAAGAAAAACATTTTAAAAAAAAAAACTATTTTAAAAATAAAAGAAATCTAAAATGAAGGAATAGTCTACCTGAAAATCCAGGCCCTCTTAATGACATCCTCCCCTGCCACTTTTCTCTGCTTGCTATCCATGTGCTTGTACAAGGGATGGGATTCAGTTAAATAGCATATAACAGGAATACATGTTAATGTATATTCTAAGAGTTACAAATTCACAACTATGTACATCAATCATCTGAGAAATTTGCATGTTCTCCCAGTTTATGAATGTCTGCCCACATCACAACCTCCTCTGCTTATTAACATTTTAAAGGCAATAAATTCAAAAACTATGCACATCAATTATGTGAAACGCTTGTCATTATTTGCATACTCTTGCAGTTCTGTTTTTTCTGTTCAGTCACTGGCACACAACATAATTCACACTGTGCACATCATTATGTCAAAAATGTTACTACTTGCATGTTCTTTCAGTTTATAAACAGTTGCAATACCTGGCCAATAACACAACTACCCTCCACTCATCGTATTTGTATTTTACAGGTAACAATGCACAATGGTTAAACTGCAGAACAGCAGCCACAAGAACAGCATGCATGACGGTGGCTGGAGTGTTTCCAACACTGAAAACATGCATTCGCTAAAAATACCAACACGTAAAAAAATTAGCAACTCTGTATTGCGCAAAGAAACTCGCCACTCTAAACTCATAAAGCTTCAATAATAACAATAATATAATAAGCGAGAGTGTATGTGTGTCTGCGTCCAAATTTGATAGTGTTGAGTGTGAATGTGTGTAAAAAATCAGCACTTAACCTTATTGATACATTTAACGCCCGCCTCGGTAGCGTAGATGGTAGCATGTCTGCCTCTCGTTCAAGAGGTCCCAAGTTCGAATCTTGGTCAGGGTGAGTTACCTAGATAAGGTTTTTTCCAGGGTTTTCCCTTATCCTTCAAGACGAATGTCGGGTAGCTCTAAGCTCCATAGACCCTGGACTCATTTGAGCGTCATATCACCCAATCCATTCACCGTCCGATATAACTTGACATTGGGGCGGACGTAAATTACAAAAAAAAAAAAAAAAAAGATACATTTAACAGTTAGTCAAAATTTTATATTTTATTCATTCTGTAAAATAATGATGAGAATAACAAGAATATTGGAATAAGAATAACAAAAAGACTGCACTGGCAACATTTTGCTATCTTGGGAGTATTTCAGCACTCCACAGTTGGCAGAGTAAAGGTTGTTTCCATTACCCATTCCTTACCGTAGCAGATGAAGCTGTTGTTCTGCAGTTTAACAAGATATTATCATTATTTTAAGTTTTCTTGGTTAATGAGCAGTCAGTTCCCATGAGAACATGAAAATAATGGTACATTTCTCACATAATTGATATGCATAGTTCTGAATTTATCATCCTTAAAATACAAATATAATGTATGCAGTGTAGTGATGTGGGCCGTAGGCCATGACAGCTAATGAGCCGAGAGAACACAAATTTCTCCACTGACGCACCTGGTTGTAATTTTATTGCTTTTAATATACACAATATTATTACTTTTAGGCGCTAATTAACTGTCCCCTACCCCTTACTCGAGTACGTGTATAGCAGCCACTCGCTTGGGTGCGGAAGATGTCAGTGCCACGAACATTGAGAAGTTGTGGGCCTGGGAATAAATGTGTAGTGTTTAACGACCATTTTTACTATATGTAGCACAGCAGGTGGGCCTGGGACCGTGATAGATCGTGATTACGGAAAACAGCGGTTGGAGTGACGAGTAAATTTAAATATTACTTACCGGTAAGAAACCGTTATATTGCTCACAACTTGGGCAATCCCAACAATTCTGGTTACCGAAAGGAACCTGAGTATCCTTGTTGCAGAACCAGCAATTCACTCGGACTGGTAATGTACGCCTGCAACAAATACAATGACATTTATTATCAATGTTGATCTAGGAATTATATTGTCATGCAACTGGCGTTGTTTGCTTATCGCATTTCTAAAAATGAACTCACTAGCCGGAGAATGATGCAAATTAAATGAAACCTCTCTGTCGGTCTTGGGTAGTATGAACTTCGCTTTTCTAATCCCTGCCATTAATTATTATTACTATACATATAATTGAGACTTTGTGTACCTGATTCTGAAGTAAAGCATAATGCCAAACAAAAACACAAGAGAACCCGCAGCAATAATTGGTAAAATGAATGCAAGCGATTCCATTATAGAGCTCACTTCACTATATTCTTCATGCATAATGTGTTTCGAACTTTAAATGTGCTATTTTAGTCTTATTATCATACATACAAAATTTCAAATCTCATTTCCCCCCAAGCTCACACACACGTGGTCAACTTTCCCCCATCTTTTGGGTAGTGATTGAAAGTGGCAGTGTTGCCAATTGAAAAATATTTATCTATCAACAGAGTATAACATACATATGAGGGCGAAGCAAAACATTACAGCAGCCTTATAAGAACTGGCATTAACATACATATCAGGCGTGTAAACACTAAAGCCGCCTCACAAGAACTAGAATTTTGTTGTTTACTCTATAACTTAATAATAACCCACAGCAACTTGCAGTGGATTCAAGTACATGAATGATGTGAATTAGTTATAAAGTGAACGACAAGATCATCAGCAATCACGTCCTAGTCCAGAACATTGCAAATGCAGGAAATACAGAAATTGAAGCTGAAGTTACAGAACGTCATGTGGATTTTGTTGTTGATCTTCTTCTTCTTCTTCTGTAAAGAACCCCTGCACGGAGTAGACATGATTATTTTTTGAGAATATGGATTATCTTTTAGAATATCTGCCAAATGTCCAGTAGGTACAGCATTTGCCATTTTCGTGCAGATTCAATTAGCTGAATATCCTTTCAACCTTGATGTGTGCCTAAGGAAGTATCAGCTTAGATAAATCTGAATTAACAAATTTTTGAAAGGCTTTCTTCCTAGCATTGCGATGTTTGAATACCTCAGATGCAAAATGGCCGGAATTACTGATCTTCTATTGCCCAATGATCAACTTTTGCCACAGCAATTCCAAATTCACAATCGTTTCCCATCTAATTATGAATAGTATAGATGTTTGTATAATGGGGATTAAGGTTTCTTTTGTTACAGCAGGCAACTTTGGGATAACAATGTGTAGTGTTTAACGCCCACTTTTACTACATACGGCACCGCAGGCGATGACACTGATGATACATGAAGATGGAGCACCGGTGGAATGAGATGGCGGGGGAAACCGGAGATCCCGGAGAAAACCCACCCCAGCGCCGTGTTGTCCACCACAAATCTCACTTTGCGGTCGCCTGGGATCGAACCCGGGCCGCCTTGGTGAGAGCCAAGCGGTCTAACCACTGAGCCACGGCGCGGCCACTTTGGGATAACAAAAACAATCCGTCTCCTCATGTCAATGTTATTAGCCAATCTATATTGTAGCTTTTCATAAGCACAGAAGGACATTTTCTTCTTCTAAAAGATTTTTTTTATTTCTAATTCTGAAAGTTTACGATCAAACAACTAACCTAGAGAACACCTGTGCAGCGTAGACGGTAGTTTGTATGCCACACGATCAAGAAGTCCCGAGTTCGGATCTCGGTCAGAATGAGTCACCAGTTATAATATTTTTCGTGGTTTTTCTCTTATCCTAAAAGATGAATGCCTAGCAACTTCAAGCTCTGAGGATCGTGGCACATTTAAGCATTTATTCCAGTCATTTCATTCATCGTGCGATATAATCCAACAGGTTAAAGCACGTAAACAACATTTAAAAGCTACCTAGATACGCCTTTGGGTCCAAACATCTCTCGAAATTGTCAAGAAATTTTATCAGCACAAGATAAATAGGAATTAAAGATATTGAATTGAATATGACTATGACTCTGGACGATGGCACAGGAACATGGCTCGGGTTCTTACATCTGGATCATGACTCTGGAATACGGTTCTGGACCACGGCTTTGGAACCTGAATTTGGACCACAACTTTGGACCATGAATATGGAAAATGACTCTGGACCATGACTCAGGACTGTGACTACGGACCATGACTCTGGACTATGAACCTGGACTATAACTCTGGACCATGATTCTGGTCTATGGCTCTGGAGTATGACTCCGAACTACGATTCTGGATTATGACTCCGGAACATGACTGGGCCTTACCTTTCGATCGTGATTCTGTAGGACGACTCTAGAACATGAATCTCGACAGTGACTCTAGATCATGACTCTGGACCATGAAGCTACACCACCACTCTGGACCATAGCTCTCTGGCATAACTATGGACAATTACTCTGGACCATCAATCCTGGATCATGACTGGACCAAGACTCTGGATTGACTATCGACTACGACTCTGGACTATGACTCTAGACCGTGACTATTACTATTAACTATGGTTATGGACAATAATTCTGGGCAAATGACTATGGACTATGACTATGGTGTATGACATTCGACTATGACTAAGGACTAGGACTCTGGACTACGACTCGGGATCATGAATATGGACCATTAGTCTGGGCTATGGCTCTGGTCTGTGAATCTGGACCATGGTTATGAACCATTATCCTGGATCATAGCTGTGACTGCCCGGCCTGGCCGCGCACTTCACGCCTTAACACTTCCTAAACAGCTTAAACTTAAGTGAGAAATTTTGGCCCTTTAAACCCTAAAGCTAACAGGTTTAGGTTAGGGAACATGGCATACAAAGTACTGACTCAATGTTGCCCGAACAAACAATTCAAATGTTTTAATTCATTGCTACAATCCTTGATTATAACAAATATAGCATATTCATTATAATAATATGCGCTCCCTTTAAAATAGCATAAAGAAACGAAGAGCATCACAATCTAACACAATTTTCCTGAAAGAACAATAATAAAATATGAGGGTACCAAGGGAAATAATGAAATGAAATGAAATGTGTAGTGTTTAACGCCCGCTTTTACTACATACGACACCGCAGGCGGTGATACTGATGATACATGAGATGAAGATGGAGCACCGGTGGAATGAGATGGCAGGGGAAACCGGAGGTTCCGGAGAAAACCCGCCCCAGCGCCGTGTTGTCCACCACAAATCTCACTTTGCGGTCGCCTGGGATCGAACTCGGGCCGTCTTGGTGAGAGCCAAGCGGTCTAGGTAACAGGGGTCCCAGAAAACATTTAAATTAATAGTGATGCTAGCCAGTAACAACATTAATAATTTAGCAAAGCAAAGTAACTGAGTAGAAAAATTACATAGCTATCACCTAAAAACCTTTGAATACATATATAACTTCAGAGTAAGCCGACAGTTAAATTCCGTCCCTCATTTAACGATGTAGAAAAGCTAGCTAGCAGTTACCCCCTTTTTAAACCCAGAAACATAAAAAAGGAAAAAAACAAAGTTTCTGGTCCCGAAACTGAAGGGAATATCCCACTAAACAAATCACAACTCACCCAAAGCGATCATGACAACTCAAGTAAATTTTATCTAAAACCCAAAATTCGGAACACTTACCCCTGACTTAACCCTGCGCTTCGACACCAAGCACCAACTGAAGCAGAACACCTAGGAAGACTTTCGAAAACCCCGCAGCGCTCAAAGAGAGAAGCGGCGGCAATCTGAATCAATCCCACGAGTAAACAGTGCCTTGAATCGGGAAGACAAGGAAATGAGTACCGAAGGAAAAAAGACACATGGCAGTGGACCAGTGTAATGGACCATGACTCTGGACCCTAGGTATGGACCATGACTATGGACCGTGGCTCTCGACCATGACTCGGGAGTATGACTCTGAACCATGGTTTTGGTCTATGACTCTCGACTATGACTCTGGGCTATGACTCTCGTCTAGAACTCCGGATTATGATTCTGGACTGTGACTCTGGACCATGATTGTTTTTGTAATTTACGTCCTCCAACGTTAGGTCATATCGGACGATGAATGACCATGACCCTAGACCTTACTTGGACCGTGATTCTGTAAGAAGACTCTGGACTGTGGCTCTGCATCATGACACAAGGCTAGTAATATAGACTACGACTCTGGATTATGACTATGGACAACGACTATGACTATGTACTGTAACTCAGGCTACGACTACGGACCATGACTCTTAACAATGACTCTGGACCATGGCTCTAGACCATGGCACTGGACTATGACTCGGGACTGTTACTTTGGACAACGACCTTGGACAATGGCTCTAGAAATTCACTCTGGATTTTCAATCTGGATCGTGACTGTGGAACATGACTTTTGACCATCACTGTGGACCATGATTCTGGACTATGTCCTTGACTCCAAAGCACGAATCTGAACCATGACCCTGGACCATGACACTTTACCATGACCCTGGACCATGACACTTTACCATGAATCTGGACCATGAGTTTGGACTCTGACTATGGACCATGACTTTGTCCCACGACTCCAAACCATGACTCTGGAACATGACACTAGACTATGACTCTGGACCATGATTTTGGACTGTGAGTCTGCATTATGACTGTGGTATATGACTCCGGGCTATGACTATGGATTATGACTCAGCTATAACTGTAGACGATGACTCTAGATTAAGACTCTGGACTGTAACTCTGGATTAGGACGCTCAACTATGATTATGTACTATGAATATGGACAACGATTATGGACCAGTATCGTGGACTATGACTATGGACTATGTCTGAGGACCAGTACAGTGGACTAAAACTCTGAACTATGTTTATTGATTTGGCCTCTGGATTATGACTGTTGATTATGAGTTTGGGCTATGACTGCTGAATAACTCTGGAGAATGACTCTGGACCATTACTCAGGACTACTCAGGACCATGGCTTTCGGCCATGGCTTTGGTTCATGGCTCTGGACAATGACCCTGGCCATGACTCAGGAAACTTATCCTAGACACTGCCTCTGGACCGTGACTTTGGACCGAGACTCTCAAATATGAATCTGAACTATGTCTATAGACTATGACTATAGACTATGACTCTGGGCAAACACTCTGGAATATAACTATTATATCTCTTGACTATGGACTTTGAACTATGACTCTGCATTATAACTGTGGACTATGACGATGAACTGTGATGCCGGGCTAAGACTCTGGACTATGCATACAGTTTATTACCATGGACTATGACTATGACCTATAACGCCGGATTATGACTCAGGACAATGATTCTGGAGCATGACTCAAGTCCATGACTCTGGATCATGACTCTGGACCATGTCTCAGGAACATGACCTTGGATTATGACCATGAACTTTGACAATGTATTACAACTACGGTCAATGAGTATCGACTATGACTAAGGACTATGAATATGGAATATGACTATGACTCTGGACTAAGATTATGGACAATGAGCGTGACCATGGACTATGACTATGGACTACTATTATGTACTAAGATTATGTACCATGATAATGGCCAAGACTATGGAGTATGACTCTGGATTATGACTTCGAACTCTTGCGCTGGACTATGCCTGCGGATTAGGACAACGGACTATGACTATCGTCTATGACAAAGGACTATGTCTCAGGACTATAACTCCGGAGTATAGCTCTGTCCCATGACGGTGGACCATCACTCTGGAACATGACAAAGAACCATGACTCTACAGATTGTCTTGGGCCACGAATCTGGACCAAGACCTTGAACCATGACACTGGACCATAAGTCTGGACCCTGACACTTGACATAAACCTGGACCATTATTTTGGACCATGACATTAGACAGCCACTGTTCACTATGACTCTGAACCATGAAAGTCTACCATGACTATGGACAATGACTATGGACCATGACTATTATCCATGACTCTGGACCATGATTCTGCACAATGACTTTGGGCGATAACTCTGAACTGTGAATCTGAACCATGACTGGACTAGGAATCTGGATTATAGCAATGGAGTCTGACTCTGGATTACGATTCCGAACTATGACACTGGACAATAAATTTGGACAATGACTCTAGACCTTTACTCTGGAACCTGACTCTTGACCGTCTCTCTGGAACGTTAGCCTGTGGTGGTCGGTGAACATGAACTATAGCCTATGACTTTGGACTGAGATTATGGACTATATGCGTAACCAAGGACTATGGACTATGACTCTGAACTATTAGTATTAAGACTTCGGGGATTCATAAAATCAAAAATGCTGTTTGCAAAAGTTTAAAAAAAACTTTTTATTGCAGTAAACAGAAGCTTTGTACTACCCTGGTAGAAAAGAGGAATTTTGGCTGAAATCTTGCTTAACAGTGACTTTTCTTTGTTTGTCTGTGCTGACGAGTTTTTCGTCATTTCAAGGAACTGCAGAACACAAATTGTAATTTGTAGTTATTCTGGAACATCGTGGGTAACCAATTGTGGGTGTTTGGCATAATTTTATGAATAAAATCACAAAATATGTTGTGTTGTAAAATAAACTATTTATTCCCACATTTAAACAAGTCAGAACAAAAGAAAGTCTTCTTACTCTTATTCTTCAATTTTTTAAGGACGCCCCCGAAGTCAGGTTACTTCTTATGAAGTACATCCCTTTAGTATTTATTTTTCAGTGAACCAATGTGACTAAGTGCCCTTTGTTTTATTATACCTATTAAATTTTTATTTTGCATTCTCTTATGTGTTTGTTTATTTTTTAAATATAATTTTGGGGTCATACTCTTAAATAGCTTTTATTGGACCTTGTAATCCCATATCATATAAGGATTTTAAAAAATTACAATTTTCTTGCTTATTTATCTGACATCCAATTAATAAGCGTTCCGTGGTTCCAAGCTCGCCACACTGACAATACGGATTTTCTTTTCGTTTCATTTTATATGACATCGGATTCATAGCAGTATTAAGTCTAATTCTGAAAATATTTAAGAAATCTTCTTTCGATCTATGTAACATTTTATAACGTAATTATTTACTCTAATACTTTACTACTCTTTACTATTTCAAAAGGAAGTAGAATAGATGGTGTCAACACCATATGTTACCTCAGGTTTGTCATTGAACCAGCCAAGGGATCTGGCGGGCCCCCACAGTGCTGCAGGTGTCTGGGGTTTAACCACTCCAGCCACTTCTACCTCCGCAATCTGTGCTGCTTAAGATGGGGTGGCACCCTAAAGAGGACTGCCCCCGTGCCATCACGGAGGTATCCACCTACGCCAACTGTAAGGGCGAGCACAGAGCGTACTATATAAGCTGCCCTGTCAGACAGGCCGTAATCGCCTCCAGGACGCCAACAGCTACCGAGTCCAGCGGGCAGGCCAACAGACTTTCCCCATTACCTGCTAGGGAGCTCTCCATCGCACCATCGGCGCACCAGCTCGTTGTATTCCGACATTTGCCAAGGTGGCGCGTAAATCTGCGGATGGACCGGTGAAAACACGGTCTACTACAGACATCTCCAATGGTAAAACTATAGTTTCAGCCATCCCAAAACCCTATCAAAAAGAGTGGATACGCAAAGAATTGCAAGAAAGCCAGACTCGGGCTGCGAGGCTTCGAGCGTGCCTCGTTCATCCAAGCCTACTCGACAACTGAGGGACGAGAAGCCTAATGGCAGGCCGGCACCCAGACAGCCCTCCCCCTCGTCCGTCACACCAATAGCCCAACCTCTTCCTGCCAATCCAAGCGGACTTGCTGGCGTGGCCGCACTACTTACTGCAGAACCATGGCAAGCGCTCTGTGAGCTGCTGGTAAGGTTTACTTCAAACACAGACCCTGCTGCCTGAATGGTTATAGTCGTGGAAAGGCTCGCTCTCCTCACCACTGTCACCTTACCGAACCAGAATGGTGAATCAAACTAGGTATTCAACCTCGTTCAGATTCGAGTTCTGGATCGCGAGTGGTATAGTGGACCAGCGAGACGAGCTATTTCGTTCGCAAGATCATCCGTCTTGGACCTCATCTTGGTATCGGAAACACATCTCCGTCCCAATGACACCTTCCATATCTCGGGCTATCACTGCCTCAGGTCGGATTGTGTGGGTCGCCGAGGAGGTGGCACAGAGATTTTCCTGAGAAGTGTGGTTCCTCCATTGCAGTCCCTCGAAACCACGGCCGCCTACGTTAACCTCGGTGGTTTCGGAGTTCTGATAGTCTCAGCCCATCACCCACCCATAAGGCAGTTCGTAGTTATCAGTTACCTTTCCATTCTCGTCCTACATCCTGTCATTCTAGCTGGGACCTGAATGCCAAGCATGTTGGCACTGTGGCCCTCGCAGAGATAAAAGAGGCACTGACATTCGCAATGGCAGATGCGGACCCTCTTCTCACAGTGGAGGGGCCTTGACAACCTATTCATTATCCGAGGGATCAAGGACGTCCTTCCGTCATCGACTTCGCGATAATAATACACCTCCTATACCATCTTTTACTTATTTCACTAAACGCACTTCACTCAGATTACAACCCAGTTCTAGCTGAGGGAAATACCCGGGTAGTTCATCATGACGTTCCTGTTAAAAAGCGGGACGTCAACTAGGACTGCGTCAGAGTCTGTCTCAATTACTCCATCCCACCCAACCACTTCCCTTCGCCTCCATCGTCACACCAACTGTCCGCAACCTTGATGTCCTCTCCCCAGTCCCACTTCCTTCCAACGTCCTCCCTTTGGACATCCTTCTTCTGATCCGTCAATCTTGGGCGGCTCGCAGACTATACCAGCGACACCGCATGCCCAATAATCGGACGCTCCTAGGGCGTTTAGGCCGAGGGTTTCGTCTCCGACTACGCAAGCATAGATTACAAGCATGAAACTCGAAGATGGGGACGTGTGAAAAGTCGTTAAAGACTTCGGAACCGCGGTGGTCCTCCAACCTCTCCCCTCCAAGGCACCCAAGGCCTTACGAACCACAGGTCAAAGCAAGCGTGTTCGCTGATTACCTGAAAAGGGCCATGAGGCCAGGAGATGACCACCAGGATCTGGACTTCTCTGACCGCATTAGGCGAGAGGTGCATCAATACGTGCGCCCCCCGTTGATGCAGATCGCCTTCCCATTATAAGACCCAGTGAGCTCCAGGGCGCACTGCCGTGCCTCAAACCTAAAAAGGCTGCGGGTCCTGATGGATTAACTTCTGTCATGCTCCACCACCTTCCATTCCGGGTCGTCCTCTACCTGGCACGTGACTTCAACGTGTGTCTCATCATAAGTCACTTTCCACGCATGTGGAGGGAGACAGGAGTGATATGCATTTTGAAGCCGGGGAGAGATACGGTTCATCCTGCCGAATACCGCTCCATCATCCTCCTCTCTATCCTCTCGAAGACATTCGAGCGATTATTGTTAAACCGCTTGTTTCTGCTTTTGGGCAACATTCAAGTCATTCCTCATCAGTTTGATTTTTCGTCCTGGTCACTCGACATCGCAACAGTTGCTACGCGTGGTGCAGGCTTCTCTACCAACCAGCACGCGGGTCTCCTCCACAAGTTCTTCCATCTGGAGTTACCAACACACGCCACTCACCTCATTCACTCTTTTCTGAAACATCGATCATTCATTGTCAGTGGCGGGAAAATAATTATCACGAAGGTCTAGCAGGGGGCGAAGTTCCTGAAGGTTCTGTTTTGCCTCTAAACGTTATAGCGTATATGTGGCTGAACTTCCCACTGTACCGAACGTCAACATAGTCTAACATGCTGACGACGTTCTGTTGCACTCCACCAACAAACATTCACGCAAAAGCTTCAACCCCATCCAGCGACACCTCCGCCTCCTCTAAGATTGGTGCACGCTCTGGCGATTGTCCATCAAGCCAAGCCATTTTATTTACAAAGCCACTTTGTGAATTATTGCTTATTTACTTTCCCACCAACTGCGTCACACTCACCTATTCCGTGAGAAGGATAATGTGGGAGAATTCCATTAAATGCTTGGGTGTAACTTTGGACAAGGGCCTAACTTTCGGGGAGCACGTTCGGGGGTTGTCGCATCGGGCGAATGGGGCTACGGCCTCACTTTACCCGATCTTGCGCTCCGCGAAGCTGTTCCCCTGAAGCTACGCCTTTTCTAAGGTTTAGTCCCCCATAATGCTTTATACATGTGAAGTCTGTGGTATGACTGCAAGCTCCAACCTCCTGCTGCTACAATGTGCACAGAATAAATGTCTTCGGATTATCTATGCTATATACACACGGTTCCCCGTGAGGTTACTTCACAATGCTTCATCCCTCCGATATGTGGTGGATGAAATTAGGCGGCAGGATACAAAATTCTACTCCAGTATACCAAACCATCAGAGCACCCTGGTTACGTCTATTGGGGATTATCGTCCAAGAGAACGCCACTTAAAGCGATACCGGCTACCACTCATCGCGTGTGGGAATTACCGGTAACCATAAGTCACATATTTCAGCCTGAAACAAATTTCTCCCCACCCAATATTTTGCCTGGGTTAGCTTTGTTTTCATCCAAGACTTTCTACTTTTATTTCATTTCGGTGCATACGGGCCGTTGCACCTGAACGTGCAGCCGTTGTGGAGCAACTAGCTACCTCCCTTCTTCTCCCAACCTAATTTACACCCGCCGTCCTGCAACCACCACATCCCATCACCACATGGTTAAGCCCTATTTAGAGTAGGTACATGTGTGACCTCCCTACGGGCTGTTCCTCACTCCGCCAGCGTGTCTGATGATGATGCTGCTGCTGCTGTTCTCTGTTATTCACATCTCTTTAACATCTTTTCTGAAGTATGCAGTTAAATCAGTCGACGGTATTTGTATCTTATATTCTTCTCTTGGCTTTCGTGCCTCTTTAGCTAAAACGGCAACCCCATCGTTGCCTGTTATGTTTTTTTTTATGTTCTGAGATCCAAAAGAATTTTATTGTAGTACCTTCCTTTTGCGCTAAATAAATCCTATTTTTACATCAATTTCAATTATGCTAAGATTGGAGTTGAATTCTAAATTATAAAATGTTATTAATACAGTTCTGCAATCAGAAGAAATTACAGCTTTCTCTATGTTTTTATTCAAAATATATATGATAGCAGCTCCAAGGGCAATCAATTCTGCTGAGTATATGGAAAAGTTACTGTTTAGCTTAATTTTTAGTACATCCTTATTATTACCATTATAATCAGCTGCTCCAACATTCATTTCGGTATCCTTGGAACTGTCACTGTAAATATCTGTCCATTCTTTTGTGGGGTAATTTTCTATGACTTTATAGTAGGTTATTTTGGGAAACTATTTTCTTGAATAATCTTTTTGTATTTAAGAAAAAGGTACATCAGCACAAAATTTGTTTTAATATAGTCGCCTTTTGCTTCGTCTATTTTAATTGTGGTATATGCTAATTTAATTAGATTATCTTCCAAATGGTACACCATTTTACCAATAAATTTGCACGATACCATTGCTTGTCGAAGTTCAATTAGTTTGAAATTAAATTCTTGAAATATTAATATTTTTGAAGGATTCCCGTTTATTCCTAAACATATTTTGAGAATTTTGTAAATAGTAGGCTCCAATTTTAACATGCTTTTTCTTGCATTTTCCCTAACAAAATTAATGCATATTCCAGTCTGAAATTCACAAGATTATTAAAAATGATTATTAATGTATTGATATGTGTTCCCCAAATATAATCGTGGTATCAAATTTTATACATCTGCAAGTTGACGATCCTAAGCACAATTGCCACAACTCTGTACCTTGACTCTGGACTATGACTATCAACTATGACTGTCCACTATGATACTGGAGCATGACTCTTCACCATGACTATGGACAGTGGCACAGGTCCGTGGCAACTGACCATCACTCTGGACTATGACTATGGATCATGGAACTTGACCCTGATCCTGGACCATGACTCCGGACCTTTACTATGGACCATGGCACTGGACCACGATTCCGGACTATAGCTCTGGACTCTGACTCTGCACTATTATTCTGGTCTATGAATCTGTACCTGACCTTCGGACCGTGATTGTCTAAAATTACTCTGTACTATGGCTCTGAACCATAATACAAGGTTAGTAATATGGACTATGACTCTGGACAATCACTATGGCTGTTGACCACGACTCTGGACCATGGCACCGGTCTATGAATCTGGATCATGACCTTGGACCTTGAAACTTGCAACCTTGGAACCCGGCTGTGGACCATCCCTCTGGAAACTGACTCTGGATTTTCACCCTGGACTATGGATCATGACTCTGGACCTGCACTATGGACCATGGCTCAGGACCATGAGTCTGCATCATGTCCCTGGTCCTTGACTCTAAAGCCCTTCTCTGAATCATGATCCTGGACCATGAGTTTGGACTATGACTGTGGATCATGACTCTGTACCATGACTCCGAAGCATGACTCTGGAACATGACACTGGACTATGATTCTGGATCATGATTGTTAACTATGATCTGCACTATGACTATGGACTTTGATTATGGATTATGACTCTCGACTGCGACTGTAGACTATGACTCTGGATTAAGACTCTGGACTATAGCTCTGAAATATGACGCTATACTATGACTATGAACTATGACTATGAACGATGATTCTGGCCTAGTATTCTGGACTACGACCCGGACTATGACTGAGGACCATGACTGTGGAATATGACTCTGAACTATATTTACTGACTTGGACTCTAGATAATGACTGTGGACTATGACTCTGCTGTATAACTCTGGAGAATGACTCTGGACCATTACTCAGTACCATGAAATTGGACGATGGCTCTCGGCCATGGCTTTGGTTAATGTCTCTGGACAAATGACTCTCGCCATGACTCAGGAACCTGACTCTAGACACTGTCTATTGACCGTGACTTTGGACCGAGACTCTCAAATATGACGCTAGATTGTAACTATGTCTATGCATTTTGACAATGGACAAAAACTCTGGAATAAGAACCTGGTGCACCATGGCTCTGAACCATGACTAATGAATCTGGACCGTTACTCTGGACATCGACTGTGGACCATTAATCTGGACCATGACTCTCAGTACCATGGTTCTGGACCATAGCTCTGGTATGTGGCTATGGATATACACTTTGGACCTTAATTCAGGACCACGACTCTAGACCAATACTCTGGACCATCTTTCTGAACCATGAATTTGGGCATAACACATCATGACTATGGACCATCAATCTGGGCCATGGAACTGGCCCTTGACTCTGCACAGTGACTGAGGACCAGGGTTCGGGATCATGAAACTGTACAAAAAATCTGGACTGTGACTCTAGACTACGACACTCGACTTTGAATATGGACACTGACTCTGGACCATGGCAGTAGATCATGGCTCTTGATAATGACTTTGGACGATAGCTCTCGACCATGGCTCTGAACCCTGATTCAGGACCATCACTCTGAAGCATAACTCAAGACCACGATTCTCCCCCTCTGGATCATGACTTCAGAAAATGACTCTAGAACCTTGGACTATACCTCTGGACCATGGAATTGGTCAATGGTTCTTGACCTTGGTTCTGGACCATGACTCTAGACCATCACTCTCGAGCATGTCTTTGGATCATAGCTGTATACCATGGCTCTGGACTTCGACTCTGGAACTTGACTCTGGATCACCACTCTGGACCTTAGCTTAGGACCATGATGTATGATAGTAACTTTGGACCTAGATGATGGACCATTTGGACCACAAAGCTGGACCATAACTCTAGACCATGGATCGGGACCAGGGCTGCGGACTATGACTCTGGACCATGACACTGGACCCCCACTCTGAACCATGACTCTGGTCTCTTATTCTAGACCATGGCACTGGTCAATCTGGACCATCACACTAAACCATGACCCTGGACTATGATTTTGAACCATGACGCTGGCCTATGACATCGTAATATGATCCTGGAGTATGATTCTGGACCTCGACTATGGACTATGACTCTGGACAATGATTATGGGTAGTGGCACTGGATCGCGTCACAGGACCACGGATCTGGAATATGGTCTTGGACGATGGCTCTGGACTATGGCTCTGGACTATGGCTCTGTACCATGATTCTGGTCCAGAATATGACCCTAGACAATACTATGGACCGTGACTATGGACCATGACCATGGACCATGACTGGACCGTCAACCTGGACCATGATTTTGAGCCTGGACTATCTCTGGACTATGAATCTCTACTAACACTATGGACCATATCTATGGATCATGACAACGGAGCATGACTCCGGACCACGGATCTGGACATTGGCACTGCACCAAGCCTCCGAAAAATGGTTCCGGACGATGACTATAGACCAAGGCTCTGGACTAAGAGAGTGGCACATGACTCTGGACCTTACATCAGATGACCGCCGACATAGCAACAGATACAAAACAGTAACAGATTTCTATAACATGTATGTATATCTGAAGTGCTGGTATTAATAAATAATTATACTTTCACCCAGTTCCTTTTTTTGTGTACATCACAATAGTTGTTGTTGTTTTCAAATGCTAGACTTTGGCAATGAAGCCATTAGCTCCCTTGCTCTCCAATATTTCTGTGTAGTGGGTCCGGCTGGTAGGGCTTCACAGGTTAAAAGATGTTCTTCAGTCATTTCCTCCTCTTTGTTGCACAGAGGATAATTTGGACTTGTATAAATTTCTATTCTGTGTAAGTGTTTGGTCAAATAATCATGTTCTGTAGGTAATCTAAAATTTGCTACTGCAGCTTTACGTGGGATTTCTGGAATAATTTCTGGAGTTTTAATTAAAATGTTCCACTTTTATCTTTGGCTTTATAAAGAAGTATTGGCTTGATGAATGTTTTGTATGTGGTGTTCAGTGTCTCCCGATTACTGCTCCACTTGACTCCAGTAATCTTTTCAAAATTGAAAATTTTGTTGTTGATTTGTTTACTACTGCTTCAATATGATGTCTCCAAGATAATTATGAATCAAAAATTGTTCCTAAATATTTTGTTTCATATGTTTGTTTCAGGTTTGTTTTCTTGAACTGCAGATTTAGTTTAGGGACTTTCTTCTTTAAGCTAAATATTTGGAATGTTATTTTATCAGTATTTATTTTCATCAAATTTTTGTCAGTCCACTTTTCCAATAGTATCAGAGCCTTTTCCATTGAAAGTTTAGATTTCTCTATTTGTGGGAAAGATGTCCACATGATCATGTCACCTGCAAAAAGTGCTGTCTTTATTTCTGTGTTTGATAGAGCCGCGGGAAGATCATTGATGTAGATGTTGAACAAGGTTGTACTCAGTACTGCACCTTGTGGTAGGCCCATTTTTATTTGTCGGAATTTGGATGTACTGTCATTGTATTTTGTAGCACAGAAACGTTGAGAGAGAAATTGAGTGATCCAATTTAGCATGTTATCTTGCATTCCTAGTTTTGAAAGTTTCCATTCTGAATCGTATGCTTTATCAAAATCAATGAAAACTGATAGCATATCTTGATTTTTGTTTAAAGATTCTTTGACTTCTTGGGATAGATGAATTGTATTTTGTTTAGTAGATAAGTGTTGTGTATATCTCTATAGTGAATACCCACAACTCTATATAATATCTATTAATATGAACTATGACTATGGAATGTAACATATATTTACATATGGGATGGAAGAGATAGGTTGAAGATGATATGATGACTGATTATATGATGTTCACCTCTCTGATGTTCTTGGTGTTGGATTCCAGAAGTTTCTCAGCTGCTCTCGTAATAGTATCAGATCTTAATTCTGGGCGTAGTCTCAGTGAAGAAGGAATTATATTGTGACTTTATGGACTCGTGAAATAAAAAGTCCAATTACACAAACTTAACAATGTTCTTTATTTTCACCTTATTCCAATTACAGTTTACTATACACAATTACGATTTACCAGTTTGTCCGTTACCGTTCCGATGCACGTACACAATTGCAATTTAATTTACACCATTCAACCTTGCCAGTCGTCTTTACCCGTCCGCTCAACTCGCTACACGTCCGCACACCGCGACGTCCTCCACTCCACTAACCGGCGCCTCGCTTGTATCGATCGCCCCGAAACCTCTGGATTCTTTCATTATGGAGGGGGAAATCATTCTGGAGCCTTCGAGCACCTTCGCGCGGTAGGAGGAGGTGCCACCCCTTGCGCCCCCCCCCCCCCCGCCACCATCGCCAGTCCGCATTATCGATCGGCAACGCGAGTTCGCCGTCTACGTCACGCTGCTCCCTCCTCAAGGCTGGTCGTCCCGAACAGCACCATCGTAGCGGTCTAGACGGTCCAGGTGCACCACCAGCATCTGCTCGGAGTCTCAGCCAGTAGTAGCGCTGCCAAAGTTTGTCAATCGTTCGGTTCGTTCCCAGGTGTCCTCCTGAAGTACCAGCGTGCACTTCTTCCAAGAATTCCGGTACCCTACTCCGAGGAAGTACCAACTGTTTTCTCTGCGTCTTCCCATCGGGTGGTTCCCATACCCGGAACAGCACGCCCTCTCTGGTCTTCAACGAGTTCCATTGGGCCCAGTACGACTTGTAGGCGGCGCTCCTCGGTGCGATGTCCCCCAGGTTGGTCTCATCCCTGCCTCCACTTCCCTCAAGAGTGGCCCCAAGTCTGCGTCCGCCAGCTGCTCCCTCCTCAGGCCTGCGCTATCCCAGCCTTCAGCAGGCACTGCCACAACTACTCGGACTGCTGCGGCACGCTCCTTTTCTTCCACTCTTGCGTACTGGCCGCACTCTTCTGGACAGGGTCTTCGGGACATTGCGTCAGCGTTACCGTGGCTCTTCCCTCTACGATGTTCCGAGGTGAAGTCATACTCCTGCAGCCTCTGGACCCAACGTGCTGTCTGGCCTTCCAGGTTCTTAAAGCTCAATAGCCAGGTTATGGCGGAATGGTCAGTCCTCAGGTGGAATGGCTGACCGTCCAAGTACTCGTGGAAGTTCTCCAATGTCTTTACTACTGCCAGTAACTCCCGTTGGGTGACGCAGTAGTTCGTCTCTGCCTTGGATAGCGTCTTACTGTAGTAGGCTATCACCCGCTCATGGCCGTCCTGGATCTCCGATAGGACACCTCCAATGCAATGGTCGCTAGCGTCGGTGTCCACAATGAAGGCGCCACCTGGTTGTGGGAGACCCAAAATTGGAGCACGGCACAGGGTTTCCTTCAGGTGCTGTAAAGCGTCTTCGACGTCCTCCGTCCACACATAAGGTCGGTGTTCCTCTGTCAGGCGGGTGAGGGGTTTGGCGATGTTGTCGGCCTTTTCCTCTAAATCATTAAGGCGGTCGTCTACTTGACCCATCCGCTTGCCCAAATTCGTGACGTCATCCCACACGCCGGCCAACAGTTCCCCAAACTTGGCGGCGAGGACCTCGTTCGCCTCCCTCATTTCCATGGTCAGTTCGGCCATCTTTGCGGTCATTGTCGTGGCCAAGTTCCTGTTTGCCGTTTCCGTCTTCGCAGCGAGGTTTTCATTTGCCGTCTTCATTTCCTTCAACTCGGCGGTAAGGTTGTTATTTGTAGTCTCCATTTTTGTTGTTAACTCGTTCATCTACGCCAAAAGCATTTCCAATGCCGATTCCATGGCCGTAATATTCGGTGGTTATCGTCTCGCTTCCTGACACCAGTGTGTCTTTGTGGGCTCGTGAAATAAAAAGTACAATTACACAAACTTAACAATGTTTTTATTTTCACCTTATTCCAATTACAGTTTACTATACACAATTACGATTTACCAGTTTGTCCGTTACCGTTCCGATGCACGTACACAATTGCAATTTAATTTACACCATTGAAACTTGCCAGTTCGTCTTTACCCGTCAGCTCAACTCGCTACACGTCCGCACACCGCGACGTCCTCCACTCCACTAACCGTCGCCTCGCTTGTATCGATCGCCCCGAAACCTCTGGATTCTTCCATTATGGAGGGGGAAATCATTCTGAAGCCTTCGAGCACCTTCACGCGGTAGGAGGAGGTGCCACCCCTTGCGTCCCCCCGCCACCATCGCCAGTCCGCATTATCGATCGGCAACGCGAGTTCGCCGTCTACGTCACAATATGATCCTTCGGGATGATGAAATAATTGTTCTTCATTTGATTTATATTCTTTTCTTATTTCTTTGACTCTGGACCATGACCCTAGAACATGTTATTGTTGCATGTCCCTAAATAATGACCCTGGTTCACCCCTCTGGACATTGGACCTGGACCATGGATCAGGACTATGACTCTGTACCATAACTGTGGCTCATGTCTCTGGACCATGTACCTGTACCATGTTTTTGAACCATATCTCTGGACTATGAATATGGACCACGTATATGGACCATGACAACAGAGCATGACTCTGGATCAGCACCATGAACCATGTCACTGAAGAATGACCATGACTCTGGAACATGTCTTTGAACCAAGAGAGTGGATCATGACATTGTATCATGAGTTTGGACTATGATTGTGACTAATATATGTGGTTAATATTTGTTGTATTTGGGATAGGTTGTTTCCGAGTTGAATGGTTGAATAATAAATTAAAACAAGAAAGTAAATTAAATAGAATTTTTGTTGTAATAAATAGGGTGGTACTACAAATTGAATTACAGTGTCGTAAAAGGAATGGAAGGCATAGGTAATAAAGAATGGTTGAGTGTTAAATTATTTGAAGGGTTATAGGTTCATTTTTAGTGATTAGGTAGAAGAGCTAGCTGGATAACAACTTCGGTTACCAATATCTCTTAATTATAATTAGATTATAGAAAGAAGAAATGTTAAATGTAATATAAACATATAAACGAGTAAAAAAATGTTTGTTATTATTGTTGTAGTTTGTGTGTAAAATATTGTGAATTGTAGATTATAGTATCGTCTTTTAATTAATAAGGATGAAATTTTCATTTAGTTTTTAATTTTAAATTTAAGGTGTTCTTGAGTGGCCGGATACCAGGGTAGAATTAATTGTTTATGGATATTTGCTTTTGTTCTATAATTAATTTAAATTAAACAATAAGATTTATTTTAAAAATTGAATAAATTCTTTTTATAATTGATGATTATAACAGTATAAATTTGAATTGTGTTGCCTGGGTTTATTTAATATTATTTATTTATGAATTTTATTATTAAATTTTTATCTTATTTTATTTTACTTCATTTTATTTATCTGTCTTATGCCATATATTATTTGCTGGTAAAGTGTTTATATTGTATGTTTATGTTTACTAATTGGTAATAATTATAAATTTTGCAATAGATATTCTGGATTAAATATCTGGATAGGAGCATAATAGGCTTTATTTATTTATTTATTTATTTACTTATTTATTTATTTATTTATTTATTTATTTATTTATTTATTTATTTATTTATTTATTTATTTATTTATTTATTTATTTATTTATTTATTTATTTATTTATTTATTTATTTATTTATTTATTTATTTATTTATTTATTTATTTATTTATTTATTTATTTATTTATTTATTTATTTATTTATTTATTTATTTATTTATTTATTTATTTATTTATTTATTTATTTATTTATTTATTTATTTATTTATTTATTTATTTATTTATTTATTTATTTATTTATTTATTTATTTATTTATTTATGTACTTATGTACTTATGTACTTATGTACTTATGTACTTATTTACTTATGTACTTATGTACTTATTTACTTATTTACTTATTTACTTATTTACTTATTTACTTATTTATTTATTTATTTATTTATTTATTTATTTATTTATTTATTTATTTATTTATTTATTTATTTATTTATTTATTTATTTATTTATTTATTTATTTATTTATTTATTTATTTATTTATTTATTTATTTATTTATTTATTTATTTATTTATTTATTTATTTATTTATTTATTTATTTATTTATTTATTTATTTATTTATTTATTTATTTATTTATTTATTTATTTATTTATTTATTTATTTATTTATTTATTTATTTATTTATTTATTTATTTATTTATTTATTTATTTATTTATTTATTTATTTATTTATTTATTTATTTATTTATTTATTTATTTATTTATTTATTTATTTATTTATTTATTTATTTATTTATTTATTTATTTATTTATTTATTTATTTATTTATTTATTTATTTATTTATTTATTTATTTATTTATTTATTTATTTATTTATTTATTTATTTATTTATTTATTTATTTATTTATTTATTTATTTATTTATTTATTTATTTATTTATTTATTTATTTATTTATTTATTTATTTATTTATTTATTTATTTATTTATTTATTTATTTATTTATTTATTTATTTATTTATTTATTTATTTATTTATTTATTTATTTATTTATTTATCTATTTATTTATTTATTTATGTGTTTATGTATTTATTTATTTATTTATTTATTTATTTATTCATTTAATGATTATGGTGCATGAATGTGGATTTGACTATGGACTATGACTCCAGGTTGTAACTCCGGACCATGACCCTGGACCATAACTCCAGACCATGATCCTGGACCATGACTTTGGACTATGGCTCTGGACCTTGACCATGACGAGCCATCCCTTGCATGTCGTGGATATAGTCCACCAGGTTCTCCACATACTCGGTTGGTGGTTGTTTTGCATCCGGGGAGGCTTCCAAAAGCCAGATCACAGTGGAGGCGTAACCCTGGGCCGAACATTAAACTGGCTGGCGTCATCCCAGTGGTGTCGTGTGTTGACGAGCGGTAAACCCGTAAGAGCAGTAGCACCTTAATGTCCTAGTCTTGCTGATGGCTGGCCACGACCTTCCTCAGGTGCCCTCTAAGGTCTTGATGTACCTCTCGACCATGCCGTTCCACTTTGGATGTAGGGGTGTTTACCCCAAGCCTGTCTAGGGCCTCCTTCATCAGGTTGGATTCAAAATTAGTGCCCTGGTCGCTGTGGAGCTCTGACGGCACCCCAAATCGGCAGAACACTTACTCCACAAGGCAGTCCGTGATTGACTTCGCCTCCTGGGTCGGAATGGCAAATACCTCCGGCCACTTGGTGAAGTAGTCCACGACCACCATCAGGTACTTGTTGCCTCGGTCGGACACGGGAAATGGTTCAGCTATGTCGATGACGATCCTTTCGAATGTCGCTCCAACGTTGCACTGCTGCATGAGACCCCGGCTCCTAGTCTGTGGGCCGCGACTCGCTGTGCACGCATAACATTGGAGGCAACATCTCTGAGCATCAGCTCGGAGCCTCAACCAGTAGAAGCGCTGTCGGAGTTTGTCGATCGTTCGGTTTGCTCCCAGGTGTCCTCCTGAAGTACCGGCGTGCACTTCCTTCAAGACTTCCAGGACCTTACTCCGGGGAAGTACCAACTGCTCCCTCTGTGTCCGCCCATCAGGCGATTCCCACACCCGGAACAGCACGCCTTCTCTTGTCTTCAATGAACTCCTTTGGGCCCAATACGACTTGAAGGTGGCGTTCCTCGGTGAGATGTCCTCCCAGGTTGGTCTTGTCCCTGCCTCCACTTCTCTCTAGAGTGGCCCCAAGTCTGCGTCCGCCAGCTGCTCCCTCCTCAAGCCTGCGCTATCCCAGCCATCCACAGGCACTGCCGTGACTACTCGGACTGCTGCGGCACGCTCCTTTTCTTCCACTCTTGTGTACTGGCCGCACTCTTCTGGACAGGGTCTTCCGGACATTGCGTCAGCGTTACCGTGGCTCTTCCCTCTACGATGTTCCGAGGTGAAGTCGTACTCCTGCAGCCTCTGGACCCAACGTGCTGTCTGGCCTTCCAGGTTCTTAAAGCTCAATAGCCAGGTTAGGGCGGAATGGTCAGTCCTCAGGTAGGATGGCTGACCGTACAGGTACTTGTGTAAGTGCTCCAAGATCTTTACTACCGCCAGTAATTCTCGCCGGGTGACGCAGTAGTTCTTCTCTGCCTTGGATAGCGTCTTGCTTTAGTAGGCTATCACCCGCTCGTGGCCGTCCTTAATTTGCGATAGGACGCCTCCAATACAATGATCGCTGGCGTCGGTGATCACAATAAAAGCGCCGCCTGGTTGTGGAAATCCCAAAATAGGAGCACTGCACAGTGTCTCATTCAGGTGCTGGAAGGTGTGTTCAGCGTCCTCCGTCCACACATAGGGTCGTTGTTCCTCTGTCAGGCGGGTAAGGGGTTTGGCGATGTTGGAGAACCCCTTTATGAAACTGCGGCAATAACTGCAAAGCCCCAGGAAACTGCGCAACTCTCGCTTATGCTTTGGCCGAGGACAATCTCTCACAGCCTGGGTTTTCTCCGGGTCTGCGGCCACCCCGGTTGGTGAGACTATATGGCCCATGTAGTCAACCTCTTTGCTTCAAGTTGGTTGCCTGCAGTCTCTGTAACACCTTGCTCAGGTTGTTGAGATGGTCTTCGCCGACGATGATGTCGTCCAGGTATAGCAGGCTCGTGTCATAAGTCAATCCTCTCATTACTGAATCCATGAGGCGTTGAAATGTGGCTGGTGCATTGCAGAGGCCAAAAGGGCATAACTGTGAACTGCCAAAGCCCTTGGCCTGTCGAGAATGCAGTCTTCTACTTGTCTCTCGTATCTAGAGCCACCTCCCTGTAACCCGACTTCAGGTTCAGTTTCGAGAACCATTGTGCAACAGCTGGCGTGTCCAGGGTGTCGTCAATCCGGGGTAAGGGGAAACAGTCCTTCCGGGAGACAGCGTTCAGCATTCTGTAGTCCACGCAGAAGCGTAGCTTGCCGTTCTTCTTCGTCAACAGAACTACAGTGGAACACCAAGGGCTGTCAGACTCTTCAGTCACTCCCCTGGATTAAATGTCGTCTACCATATCCCGTACCGCCGCTTGTTTCACAAACGGAACGCGTCTAGGTGGTTGCGGAATAGGTCGGGCGTCTCCGGTGTCGATGCGGTGAAACACTTTATCCGTACGGCCGTAGTCACTGTCGCCTTGGCTGAAGACGCGCTGGTATCGCCTTAGTAGTTGTTGAACTTTCTCCAGCTGCTCTGCGGTCAGGTGGTCGGCCGCTCTCTCCAATTAGCCCTCCAGCCAGGGCCCCATGTGTTGCGTCGGCACCGGCTCCTCTGTCTTGTCGATAGCTGTCACGCTGACCACGGGCTCGCACGTTCCCAGCTCCGTTCCGGCCTGGACGCCGTGGTCAGTGTCTGCCAGGTAAAGCAGCCTCAATGGCGCCTCCTCTCGGCACGGCAATAGTGTCCTGCCTACACAGAGTCCATGCACAGGCGTCTTCTGGTTCAGCATCATGTTCTTCGTCCGCTGGCCTTCCAGTCGCGCCATCACCACCACCTCGCTTCTAGCGGCGACCACCACGTCTTCCTTGAAGATGACCCTGCAGATTCCAAGGCTCTCATCGGGTTGCCGGAGTATCACCTCTTCTCCATTGAGCCGCAGGATTTTCCTGCCGACGTCGACCGTCGTCTCGTGGCTCCTGAGGGCATCCAATCCCAGTATCACCTCCTCAGCCACCTTCGCTACGAACACCCACAGACGTACGGCACTCCTTCCCAAGGTCAACTTTAGCAGAGTCTCATTCTCCACAGGCAAGGTGTCACCCGATGCCGTCACAAGCTGATATGGTCGGCTCGGCTTCCTTGTCGGCAAACCCTTCGCCACGTCAGGTCTGATGATGGTCACGGCTGCCCCGGTGTCGACCAGCACGCGGCACGGCTTCCCTCTCACCCAACCGTCCGCGATGAGGCTGTCATCCATACGACGGCTGACGGAGCGCAGTGTCACTCGAGGGGATGGTGGTGATGGTGCCGACGTCCACGATGGCCCTTACTCGTTTTCCGGCTGCTCTTCCTGGTGTGGGCAGTCTCTCTCAAGGTGTCTGGGCTGTCCACACTCCCAACACAAGCCACTTCGCCGGCGTCCCTCGCCTGATCTTCTGTCTCCGGTGTAGTGGACACTCCTCGTTCTCGACGTCGAGATAGCTGTTACCTTGGTCGCCTCCATCCTTAATGCTGCCGTTAGCGCCTCGTGGATGGTTTTATAATCGCCGAGCATTAGGTGCTGACGAATCTCTGTGTCTCGTACCCCGTCAATGAATGTGTAGGCAGTCTCCCGGGATACGAACTCTGGTGGGAGGTCGACTAGGGCCTTGCTAGCCAGTTGCTCAACTGCCAGATGGAACTCCTACAGCGTCTCCCCTGGCTGCTGTGACCTTGCCATTAGCTGGCTGCGGTACGCTGCGGCTAAGCGGTGGTTTCCAAAACGATTCTCCAGGGCCTCCCAGATGTCCTTGGGCACCGCCGTTGTCTGCACCGCGTTCAGTACTTCGGCGGCCCGTCCCTGGAGGCTGGCTATTAACTGTGTGGCCTCTTGCTCTGGTGACCATTTGTTGTGCTTGGCCACTGCGTCCAACTGGCGGCGGAAAACTTAGAAAGTTGTTGCGCCGTCGTATTTGGGCGATTTGACGCGCGCAGATGTTGTATCGCGTCCCGGCGCGTCGGCCTTCAAGTCCTTTAACTTCCTGCCGACGATGTCCTCTACCATGGCGTTCAGGGACTTTGTGATGCTGTCGGCCTTTTCCTCCAGGTCATTGAAGCGGTTCACCAGGTCTTCAACGGGCTCGTCCACTTGGCCCATCCGCTTGCCCAGCTCCGTCACGCCATCACACACGCCGGCCAACTGTTCCTCAAATTTGGCAGTGAGAACTTCGTTCGCCTCCTTCATTTCCGTGGCCAGACTGTCGTTCGCAGTCCTCATTTCTGTGGTTAATTCATCCTTCATTGTGGTCAGGCTGTTGTCTGTGGCTTCCATATTCTCGGTAAGGTTATCGTTAGCTGTCTTTATTTGTTTTAGCTCTGCGACCAGGTTGTTATTTGCCGCTTCTATTTTTGTAGCGAGGTTGTCATTCGCTGCTTTCATTTCCGAGGTGAGTTCGGCTTTCATTTCCATCATCTTCTCCAGAATCCTTTCCAATGCAGCCTCCATGGTGGTAATATCCCGCTTCCAGGCACCAGTTGTAACTTTGTGGGTTCGTAGAATTAAAAGGCTGAGTTGCAGAAATTAAGAATCTCCTTTATTTTCGTCGAAATACACTATTCAATTCTCACGTAAGAACATTAATTCACATATATACAGTCTTAAAAGGTCGATCACAATTACAAACAGTGACAGCAGATTACATATTTAGCTCTTGTTACAACAACACAGCTGGCTATCTCTCATTTCAAAACAACTGTTCTGCTGGCGTGTAACAATCCCTTTTATATATCCATTCATGATTACCAGACTGTTCTGTCAATCACTAGAGGTTTCTGGAAAACAAGCATCTAGTTACATAATTCGAACATTCTATCGCCTTCTAGAAACGTAACCTAATCTAAGCCGGCGGGGCCTTTACCTCTGTTATCGCTGCCCGCCAGTGCCCGCTTACAATAGCACCGCTATCATTACTGCTCAGCAAGGCTCATTATTACCATGAAGCTATATCCGCCGACGCTCCTTTTATTGCGCCGAAACTTTAATGCCCGTGCCGCGACAATATGATTAATGGCACTGGACCAAGGCTCTCAACTGTGGCTCTAGTCCATGACTCTGGGCCATGGCTCTGGACCTTCACAATGAACCATGGCACTGGACAAAGGCTCTGAACTGTGGCTTTAGTCCATGACTCTGGACCATGGCTCTGGAACTTCACTATGAACAATGGCATTGGACCAAGGTTCTGAACTGTGGCTTTAGTCCATGACTCTGGACCATGGCTCTGGAACTTCACTATGATTAATGGCACTGGACAAAGGCTCTGAACTGTGGCTCTAGTCCATGACTCTGGACCATGGCTCTGGAACTTCACTATGATTAATGGCATTGGACCAAGGTTCTGAACTGTGGCTTTAGTCCATGACTCTGGACCATGGCTCTGGACCGTCACTATGAACCATGGCACTGCACCAAGGTTCTGAACTGTGGCTCTAGTCCATGATTCTGGACCATGGCTCTGGATCTTCACTATGAACCATGGCATTGGACCAAGGCTCTGAACTGTGGCTCTAGTCCATGACTCTGGACCATGGCTCTGGACTATGACTATGACTATGAACCATGACAATGGACCAAGGCTCTGAGCCGTGGCTCTAGTCCATGACTCTGGACCATGGCTCTGGACCTTCACTATGAACCACGGCACTGGACAAGGTCTCTGGATCACGACTCTAGTCCATGACTCTGGTCCATAATTGTGGACCATGGTTCTGGACCTTCGCTATGAACCATGGCACTGGACCAAGGCTCTGAACTGTGGCTCTAGTTCATGACTCTGGACCTTCACTATGAACCACGGCACTGGACCAAGTCTCTGGATCATGACTCTAGTCCATGACTCTTGTCCATAATTGTGGACCATGGCTCTGGACCTTCGCTATGAATCGTCGCAGTGGACCAAGGCTCTGAACTGTGGCTCTAGTCCATGACTCTGGACCAGGCTCTGGACCTTCACTATGAACCATGGCACTGGACCAAGGCTCTGGATCATGACTCTAGTCCATGACTCTGGACCACTATTCTGGACCATGAATCAGGACCCTGACTATGGACCATGACTCCACATCTTGACTCCGGACGATGACATTACACCATGACTCCAGACCTTGAGTCTAAACCATGAGTATGGATCACGACTCTTGACCATTACTCTATACTATGATTGGTTAATAACTCTGGAACATTACGATGGACCATGACTCTGGACCATGAATCCTTACCATGAACCTGGACCACAGCTCTTGTCTATGACTCTGGACCATAACTCTAAACCAAGTCTCTGGACCATAACCCTTTACAATGACACTGGCCCATGACCCTGATCCATGAACCTGGACCATGACTTTGGATTACTACCTGGACCATGACCCTGAAACATGGACCTGGAGAACAGCTCTAGACCACGGCTAATGACCATGTCGCTACCATGAATCAGTAGTGTTGCTCTAAACAATGGCTGTGGACCATTGTTCTGGACTATGGATCTGGACCATGGATCTGGATGACTCCAGACCATGACTCTGAACAATGTCTCTGGACCATGAATCTGGACCATGACTATGGACCAAAGATTTGGACCACTGTTCTGGACCATGGCACTGGACCAAGACTTGGACCATAACCCGGATCCTTAACTCTAGAACATAACCCTGGACCATCACTATGGACCATGGCACTGGAGCATGACTATGGACAATGATTCTGGACCTGACTCTGGACAATGCCTCTGGACTATGAATATCGACCATGACTCTGGACTACGACTATGAACCAGTGTTGTTCACCATGTCTCTGGACAATGACTCTGCACCTTGACTATGGACCATGGCTCAGGACTTTGGCTCTGGAACATATCCCTGGACTATGGCCCTGTAAATTGACTGTGTAATTTTAAAGTGCACCATGACTCTGGATCATGACTCTTGACGAAAGCTCTGGAGCATGACTCTGGAACACCACTCTGGACAATGTATCTGGGCCATGATTCAGGACAATGACACTGGGATAATACTCCGAATACTCTGGGCTAGTACTCTGGATTATGACTCGACTATGCCTCTAGACTTTGCTATGGAATATGAACCTGGACTATGAATCTGGGCTATAACTCTGGATCACTTCTTTAGACCATGAAGCTGGCCATGATACTATGCCAATGCTGTGCTCCATGACTCTAAAACATAGCTCTGGACCATGACTATGAATCATGACTATGGCACCAAGGCTACGACTATGGACTATGGGTCTGGACTATGACCATGAAGTGTGACTCTGGAGCATGACTATGGATCATGACTCTGGACTATAACTGTGGACTATAACTCTGGACAAAGATTTTGGAGTATAACTCTGGATTATGACGCTAAACAATACTGTGAACCGTAACTATGGATGATGACTCTGGATTAGTTCTTCGCACTATGATTCTGGACTATGTACGAGAGCTGTTTAATAAAGAATGATCATAATTTTTTATGGTCCTAATTTTTCGCACTAAAATTCAATCGTATTATATTCTGTTACCTTAATGTGAAACAAACACGCCGTAGTAGTTTCATTGTTGGTACTCCTGGTTCCCGCCTGTGAGAACCAGGCAAGTTCAGACATATTCAGTATCGCCTACCGCTGCAATGGAGGTAACACGCAAGGAACAATATGCAGATTTGAAATTCTGCTTTCGACTCAACAAATCTTCAGTTGAGGCCTATACAATATCATAGGAGGCCTGTGGAGAGTCTGTTCATCCCTACAGCACAGCTCGAAGGTGGTTTCAAATGTTTAAAGAGGGCAGCCAGTCAATTTCAAAGGAAGGTGGACCTGGTGCTCCAGTTACTGCTGTTACGGAAGAAATCATCAACACGGCTGCTGCCATTGTGAGAGAGGATCGACGAATTACCTTAAGATCACTTTCTAAAATGTTGAACATTTCATTGGGTGCCACCCACACGTTGGTGACAAAAACATTACACATGAGACGTGTTTGTGTGCGATGGGTTCCAAGACTGTTGATTCCCGAACAAAAGAACATTCGCATGCAGGTCTGGATGTAGTTAAAGTTGATGTTAGAGGAAGATTCGGAGTTTCTTCCAAACGTAATCACTGCTGTTGAAACTTGGCTAGATCATTTTGATCGTAAGATCAAACAACAAAGCTAAGTGTGGAAATCTCCTTCATCACCAACCCCCAAAAAAGCAAAAGTGGTTCCTTCTGCTGGGAATGTTATGGTCATCTCATTCTTTGATATTCATGGAATGGTTTATCAGCATGTTGTACCTGCACACATATCAGTAACTGGACAATACTACAGGGATGTCCTGAAAACATTGCAAGTCCATATCTGGCGCAAAAGACCACATTTTCCTGAAGCAGGCTCGATGCTGCACGACGATAATGCACGGCCGCATATTGCCAATGTTGTTGCTGAATATCTTGCAAAATTCAACGTGAAGTGCATTCCTCACCCTCCCTACTGTCCGGATTTAGCCCCATTTGACCCTTTTCTATTCTGTAACTTGAAGAAACGCCTTCGTGGGAGGCATTATCCATCATCAGAAGCAGTGGTGAAGGCTGCGGAGCCGATTTTGAAGGATCTCTCAACAAACAGTTTCCAGCATGTCTTTGAAGACTGACAGAAACGCTGGGACAAGTGTATCGCATTCAGGGGAGACTATTTTGAGAAGGACCATCAAAATTATAAGGATGAGTAAAGGTACGTTATCAAAAAATAATTGTGATCATTCTTTAAGGAACAGCCCTCGTATATGGTCTTTGACTATGAATTATGATTATGGACTATGAATCTCGACCATAACTATGGACTATGCCTCTTGATTGTTACTCTGACTATGGGCTATGATTCTGGGCTATGTCTCTGGACCATGATTCTGGCCTATGACTATGTCTATGATTATGGACTATGACTCTGGACCATGACTATGGACTATGCCTCTTGATTGTTACTCAGGACTATGGGCTATGACTCTGGGCTATGTCTCTGGACCATGATTCAGGCCTATGACTATATCTATGATTATGGACTATGACTCTGGACCATGACTATGGACTATGCCTCTTGATTGTTACTCAGGACTATGGGCTATGACTCTGGGCTATGTCTCTGGACCATGATTCAGGCCTATGACTATGTCTATGATTATGGACTATGACTCTGGATCATGACTATGGACTATGCCTCTTGATTGTTACTCTGGACTATGACTATGGTCTATGACTCTGGGTTATGTCTCTGGACCATGATTCTGGCCTATGACTATATCTATGATTATGGACTATGACTCTGGACCATGACTATGGACTATGACTATGTCTATGATTATGGACTATGAGTCTGCACTATGACTATGGAATGGACTATGTCTTTGAACTCTATTTACTGGCTCTACTTCCGGATTATTACTGTGAACCTTGACTCTGGGATATGACTCTGGATTCTGTCTCTAGACAGTGACTGGACATTTCCTCAGGACCATGGCATTGGACCACGGAACAGGAACATAGCTCTGGAAAATGACTGTGAACCATGTCTCAGTACCATGGCATTGGACCACGGAATGGGACCATGGCTCTGGACAACGACTCTGGACCATGTATCAGAAATCTGACTGGACCATGAACCTGGACAAAAACTCTGGAAATTCACTCCAGAAAATGACTTGAATTGTGGACTTTGGACTATGACTCTGGACTAATATTCCAGTCAATAACTCCGGACCATGACACTGGTCCATGATCCTGGACCATCTCTCTGGACCATGAATATAGTCGATGACTCTGGACCATCATTCTGGACCATTACTCGGATTATGAACCTGGACTATGACACTGGACTATTGCTCTAAACAATGACTACAGAATGACTCTGAACCATGACCCTGGAGCTGGACTATGGACTGTGTAACTGGATCATGGCTCTGGACCATTGCTAGGCACCATGACCCTGGACAGTGATCCTGAACCATGACCCTGGAACCTGGTTCTGGACCGTGTCTCTGGACCATTATTCTGGACCATGCTTTTGGAACGTGGTTCTGGACTAGGATGCTGATTTAAGACTTTGGACGATGACTTTGCATTCTGACCATCGACTATGGCCCATGACTATGGACCAAGACTCTGGTCCATGACTCCGGACAATGATCCATGATTCCGGACTATGAATTGTGAATTTGGACTATGTATTTGCACTATGACACTGAACCATGACCTTGGAACACGACTCTGGATCCCCAATCTGGACCATGACCTGGAGTGTTTCCCTGAGTCATGACCCTGGTCCATTCCACAAGGCCATGGCTCTGGACCATAGCTCTGGACCATGAGTCCTGGCGATGGTTCTGGACCATGGCTCTATGGCTATAGATCTGTACTCTGGACCCTGACTCCAGACCTTGACTCTGGGCCATGACTCTGGACTATGACTCTTGACAATGAATCTGGACCATGTTTCTGGTCTGTGACTCTGTACCATAACCCTAGACTATGAAACTGTACCATAGCCATGGAGAATACTTCCGGACAACAGCTTTTGACCAAGGCTCTAGATCGAGCATACCTATCATCATTAGAAAAGCAGAATTCCCTGAACTAGCATAGAAATCTTCTCCTGCTGAAAGACCTGGTTCAGAGTGCACTCAGCCTTGTTAGGTCCCTGAGCTACTTGATTGAGAAGTACCAGGCCCTGGTTGCAAATAGTGCATGCACCGACAAAATGGAATTGGGTCACTGACCACATCACACCCTCCATTAATCAAGATGCCTATAGCGGTCAAAGGAAAAGGACGCAGTGGTAGGAAGGACTGCTGTGCTGAAGGATTAGTTAATGACCATTAATAAAGTGTTTACCTTTTTTATCCCTCTAAGAAACAGAGAACTAGTTGTTGTGCACAATGAAAAATTCTAAACCACCACTGTTTATAGCATATACCTAACTGTAATGAACCATTTGACCAACATTACATTGGCATATTAAAATATTCCTCAAAGCTATCCAAGGATTGAGCATATAAGAAAGATTTTAAAATTGTTTTAAAGACATGACACAGTTAATAACAGGTTACAAAAGAGAATCTGAATTACATAGAGAACAACAGTTTCAATTCTTTAACACACAAACATGCAGTACAAAACGACTTAACACACAGATTGGTGTACATTCCCCTGAACAAACAAGAATATCAATAGAGCTGACATGAAAAATTCAATGCCTGTATACAGCTAGTATGAAGAAATGATTAACTTCCATCAATTAACTTAAATAATAAGAGTTAAATTATGAAGCCTGGGACTCAAGTACTTACAACAGTAAGTCACACAAACAGTGTATCTCAAATATGAGAGCCCCTAGTGTTTTACCAGGAAAATATGTGAATCAATTGGAGAATTTAATGTCATGACGGCAAATTGGCCATGGTAGCTCAATTGGTAAAAGTGACTGGACTGAAACCAGTAGATCCAAGGTTCAAATCCTGGCAATACCATTGAATTTTTTCATGTCGACTCTATCAATCCAGTACCTTAGCCTGTATATGGCTAGTGAAAAACAAGAATATCGTTTAGAATATGAATATAAAGTTAACACAGCCAAAAATAATTGTTTCAGCAGAGTTACAATCAATAACAAAATTACAAAATTAAACAACAAAAACATATCAGATACCACAAATCTCATCCAAGAAGAAAAACACTTAAAATTCAAGAAATTCACATACCATCCAAAATAATTTTACATATTTAAAATTTTTTCATGAAACACGTTTGTCTAGCTCCATGAAGCAAATTCAGTACATAGAAATTACTTTGTAATGGATTAAAAGACCCTATACCACAAGGCAAAAATTGGAATTTAAAAAAACAATTGCTCCGATTGTGATAAAGTATATACAGGAAAAACAAAAAGAAATCTAGAAACTAAAGGAACATATGAGGTGCTTAAAATACAATTGGATAAATCTGCAGTTTCACACAATTTCTGTACCAACCATAACACCAAACTGATCATTACATTCATCAAACAGGATAGTCATGTAGTAGAACTATACACATCATTGGAAAGATCTTCAGTTTGAAGCACAGACAGTTACTGAATTTTGATTTACTGCCACCAAAAAACCTCTGGAAGTACATTTCACTTCCAAATAATGCCGCAATTATAGACAACCACAATAGAAACAACATAGGTCAGTCAAACATGTTCTGAAGATGGATCACATGTTTCCGAAACAAGTTAACAGAGAATATAAAAAAGTGACATTAGTATTACTAGTACCAACTTGTCCTAAGTAAGTACATCTATTCTATTACACCAATATGTATTTTATTTGTTGAGCGTTGTTTCAGAGGGTTCTAATCAAAGTGCTTCTCCATTTGAACTTCAAAACAAGAAGAAGAAAAAAACAGATGTTTGTAAAGGAAGAAAAGAATAATATACCTACGAAGATATTTACTCCTTGGAATTTAGTATTATAGATTAACATTAGCTATACTAACATAACAAAATATTGAAAAAACACATTGCTTCTCATAATTTCAATTTTGTACTCCTTGTCTGCATATTAGATCATTATATAAATGCCTAAGTTCTGACAGAAACTCTTTTTTCCAGTTTGGATCAAAACATTTGTTTCTGAGTGAGTGTGTGTGGTGTTTTAGGGCCCGTCGACAACAAGGTCATTTGGGCAACATTTGTTTCTGATGTACTGCCTTTAGAGAGAGAGAGGTAATTTGACTGAGCAAGGAAGCCCTTAGCAGCAGTTAGCCAGTGGAAGGCTGTTAAGCTGGAGAGGTACTGATTGTATTTTGGCATGTTGTAATGGCACAATGTGCCAATGTATAGATCTTGACATGCCTGGTATAGAATAACAACATGCCATGAACATATCTAGATGCTCTGGAATTGGGCCTTGATTAATGAAATGTAAGTTTCATTATCAACTTAAATGTCATTGGATTGATAGAGTTGAGATGAAACATTTAATGCCTCAGCCAGGATTTGAACCATGGATCTCCTAGTTCAAACCGCAGCCGTGGCATTTTTTTTCATGTTGACTTTATCAATCCAATACCTTAGCCTGTATATGGCTAGTGTGAAGAAATGATTAATTTCCACCAATTAAATGTCATCACTTCAATCATGATTTCAATATGTTAAAACATTTCATTGGTTAATGATCACATTCAATAACTAAGTGTATGAGGTATACTTATAAGGAATTATCACCGTACTCTCACCGCTACTCACCTGAAAATTTTATGGTATAATGGCTGCTGTATATAAACCATGTGTCCTAAAAAACTGCTGCAGAGTAGAACTGCCACCCAAAACTGAAGCTTGGAAAGTGCCGCTTGTGAACACTTGCAAGTAGCTGCTGGACATCCCTTGTCAGCTGTGAGACAGTTGTGGGGAACAATGCTCCTTACATATCCCATGTGTAGGCATCCATTACCCATCAGGGGTAAACAATCCCTCCTGTACAATGCTGTGTTATTATGCCTATATGTCCCTGCGTATTCTTGGTTTATTTATGGGTAGATAGATAGATAGTTTTATTCACCTTAGGAATATACAATATTCATGGCTTCGTCAAATTTGTACCCATAAGAATAATACATTTCTTATGAGTAGTACAATTATGAATAATACAATAGTAATATATACAAATAGTTTCTGAAAAAAATATAATAGTAGTTAAATAATACAATAGTGATTAAAGTAATGACGTAGTAATTAACATAATAATAATACAAATAGTAATTAAGAATAATGCAACTTAGGTCACATAATAGTTTAATGTATTACATTTTTAAGAACTAGGCTGTAAGAGACATAATTTTTACAAAAAAAAATCAATATTTACTTTATTATTTAATTTTACTTCTTAGAAACTCATCTGTTGTCTGTGACATTACTTTTAGTAGGAAATTTTTTACAGCTTTTCTGAATATTACAAGGATCACCTCCGAAGTTGCACAGGTATTTATTCACAAACATCATTTTAGGAAGCATTGATATGTTGATCATGTTTTAAGTATTCTTCCACTGAATAATAGCAACCTTCTCTTAAAAATGATTTTACAGTCAGTTTAAACCTTTTTTCCGATGTTATACTTTTAATGCCATCAGGTAGTTTGTTATATAATAATACTGCTTTATGTTCGAAGCTATGTGTGAATAAAGTTGTATTGTGGCTTATAATGCGTAGATCTGATTTACTTCTTGTATTATGTGTATGTATCTGCGAATTTGTTTCAAATTGAACAAGTACACTTCTTGTCCTAACTAGAGCTTCATATTGTCACGCGAGCATCGGAACACCCTATAGAGTGGGCGACAGGAGACGGGTCGGCGTTCGCCCCGCCCCCTCGTTTGTCTTACAGCGTTAAGAAGGGATGGTTAGGAGAGGGATGTCGGGCCCCTGAGCCGTCTCTTTACCCTTCTCCTAGGTTCTGGAAACTCGGGACATTCAATCTAATCGAGAACCTTCTAGATCGGCAAGCGGACCGTATATAAGCAACACGTCGTGCAAGGGGGAGTCAGTCAGTCAGTTAGTGCTTGACGTGCTAGGAAGTAGCGCCGTGTTAGTGGAAGGGAGAACCGTGCAACGGAAGAAATTACGTAATTGTGTACGTGCATCGGAACGATAACGGACGAACTGGTGAATCGTAATTGTGTGCATTACGTAATTTTGTGTAATTGGCAAGTGTTTAACTGTAAGTCGGTGGAAATAAAGAACATTTTTGAGTGGTGAAATTGGACTTTTCATTTCACGAACCCACAAAGTCACAATATATATACACACAGCGTAATGGAAGTATTTTTAGTAGCTTAAAATATTGTTGTGAAATATGGCTGGTGGTGAAAGGAAAATTTACTATATAACGAATAGACCTTTTCTGCAATCTAAATATTTTTGATACAGCTTTAGCATTTCCCCAGCTAAGTATATCATAAGACATTACAGAATGAAAATAAGCAAAATAAATAATTCTCAACACATTTGTGTTTACAGACTCCCTCAATGATTTAATAACGAATGTAATTCTGCTTAGTTTCAATTCTAGTTGCTGAATTTGTTAACCATATTCCTAGAAATTTGGTATTTGATTCATAGAGTAGGGATTTATTCCCTAAATATATACTTGGGAACTAAGCAGTGTTATTTAATTTGTCGTGAAAGCCTATAGCAACTGATTTTTCTTCTTTTATTTTTAGCTTATTTTTTAAAAACCAATTGACAATTTTTGTATTAAAAGTATTATTATAGCTTAATACCTCATTCGAGGTTTTCCCAGTCATTAATATGCTGGTATCATCGGCAAAGAGTGTCAAATTGATGTTCTCGCCCGTTTTATTTAAACCTAGACCTAAATCATTAATATATAAGAGAAATAAAAATGGGCCCAATATTGAACCCTGGGGCACACCTTGCTGTACTATTTTCTCTGAAGATGTTTTACTTTGAATTACACCTAAGTTTTTATCTACATAGTCTAGCTGTACAAATTGACGTCTACGTTCCAGATATGATCTGAACCATTCGTAACATATTCCTCTAATACCAACAGCATGCAACTTATCCAGTAGAATGCTATGGTCTGCAAGATCAAATGCCTTTGTGAGATCAAGGAAAATACCCACAGGACACTCGTTCCTATCTAGTGCCCTATACACATTCTCTAAGAATTTGGTCAATGCCGAGGTAGTGCAACTCCCTTTCCGAAAGCCATGCTGACATTGTGTTAAAATATTATAATTTTCGCAAAAGGAAACTAGTCGTTTATGCATAATTTTTTCTATCACTTTTGAAAATACAGATAAGATAGATATTGGTCTATAGTTGTTCATTATTTCTGTCAAACCTTTTTTGAATAGTGACTTAACCTTTGAGATTTTAAAAGCATCTGGGAAAATTCCTGAACTAAATGATAAATTCACTAAGTAACATAATGGTTTTAGAATAAGATGATGACACTGTATCAGCAAATGATTTGAGAACCCATCTGAGTCAATGGATTTTTTATCTTTTAGTCCTGCTATAACAGAGGCTATTTCTGCTTTGTCTGTTGGTGCTAGATCCATACTGGAGTTAACTTTTTTACTTGGATAGGGAGCAGTGAAAGGATTATTATTACATATTTGCTTTTGGATAATGTTTGCAATTTCAATGAAAAATGTATTGAAGCACTCAGCTGCTTCTTCACGATCTGTTATTAGTTTATTTTCGTTTGTGAGGCATATGTCAGTTATTATTTTATGAGTGGATTCTCGTTCGGTTTTAACTATATCCCAAATTGACTTTGATATGTTCACTGATTCCAAAATCTTTTTTATTATTAAACATTTTCTTAGTGGCCCTAATTACTTTGTTATAGGTTCTCTTATAAGTATGTAAATAATCAAGAAAGACTGCTGAAACTTTATTATTCTTTGCATATCTACACAGGAATTTTAATCTCATGCTTGATTTATGGATACCTTTGGTGACCCACTGGTTTTTAATTGTTTTATTAACCTTTACCTTTTTTGATTAAGGCAACATCTGCATCTTATTTAAAAATGTTTAAAAATTGGATACCAGCTTTATTTATACAGTTCTCTTGATATACTGCATCCCATGTTTCATTAGATAAGCAATAAGTAAGGTAATTTATTGTTTCCTTGTTTATCACTTTTACATATTTCACAATTTCTTTTGATTGATGGTTTTTATATCATATATATTTTTGTTTAATAAATGCAATAATTGACCATAATGATCCGATAGGGCTGTATCAAAAACCTCTACTTTATATTTCCAAAATTGTGAATTTAATATTATTTGATCAATAGCACTGTTGGTCCCATTTACTACTCTTGTTGGAATGTTTACGACAGCCTGTAGCCCATAGCTCTCTAACAAAACCTGAATATCTCTTTTTTCTTTATTCTGTCCCAAAAAATTAATATGTAGATCTCCTGTAATTATAACATTTTTTGTTTTATTTATTGAGAATAACACATTACCTAATTTCTCATATAATATTTTGAGATCGTTACTCGGGTTTCTGTAAACACAAATAATTATCAGTTTGTAATCTGGTAATTCAATAAAGCGGCTTCAAAATGCTCCTCAGAAGCAAAACTTTTAAATTTTTCCAAGTTTTTAAATTTAATATTGCTTTTCACAAAGATTCCCGAACCCCCATTTCTTTTATTTTTTCTACAATAATTGCTAGCAAAACAATAATTTGGAATACTGAAGCCTGCTATTTCATTTTCTGATAACCAATGCTCTGTAAGACAAATTATATCATATGGATACTGTGATAGCAATACTTCAATATTTATTTTCTTATTTCTAATGCTCTGAACATTTTGGTGGAAAATCGAGGGAGAAAATGTTGTGGTAATCCCTTCTTCAGTGTTTCTAACTGATTCATAAGACTTTCCTATCTCATTCGCATTCAGTTTAACTTAATTTGAATTATATTTACTACCAAACCCTAAATTAACATCCACCACACTGTCCATTAGTTTCCCTTTAGCTCAGAGTTAATTACACTGCAGAGTAACTTCCCAAATTTGAATGATCCTCTACGGTTCAGATGGATACCATCCCTACCAAATTCATTGTCATTTATCCAAAAATTTCCATCCACAAAAGAACACTGCCTAGTGGAACACAACCAGTTTAATTCCTTATTAATTCTAATAACCCTTTTCACCGTTGAATCTCGTCTTCTCAACACTCCACTAACAATTAACTTAACATCAGGCACTTTTGATTTGATTTCTGCAATGAGGTCCATTGTATCCCCCATTATTTCCTCAGCACTCACCCCTGATTTAATGTTATTTGATTCGGCATGCACAACCACCACTTCTGGTTTACTCTCTTCAAGCTTAAGTCTTTCTATTTGGTATTTCAGTTCCTCAAGTTTATTGCCAGGAAAGCATCTTACTTCATGTCCATTTTCAGAGCACAGCTGTCCCGCAAATTTAGAATAGAATCACCGATAACCACAGCTTTTTTCTCTGTTCTCCCGTCGTTAACATCATTTCCCGTGATGTTGGTTTTCACATTCACGTTATATCTGCCACTTCGATGTTGAACGTGCTTTTTCTGGATTAATTCCGGGTACCTCCCTTTTTGCTGGCTTTTCACTTCATTATATCCTTGAACCACGTTTGCTAACTTTATTTGAAGGTCTTCAATTGTATCCTTTTGTACTGCGTTTTCCCTTTTTAGTAGCTCATTTTCCATTTTCAGGATGTCGGCATCTTCTTTATCCATTCCAGTCGAGATTAGCTCTCTGGGTCTTGATATTTCCTTCTGAGCATCACACAGATCCTTGTTTAACATGTCGATTATCACATGAAGCGACGCCGCCATTTCTTTCTCTCGTGCACTCTCCTTTCTCAGTTCCGGCCCGGACCTAATTCTTGCTTGTTTCTCCTATGTAACTAAGTCCTTCACTCTCCCTTCATTTCCACAACTTACAACATCACTGAACTTTGCTTTAACAGCTATTCCCGGCACTAAATCAGATGATTTACCATTATTTTCATTTAATTTCAACTGCCTACTTCGCGTCAACATACCACCGGCCGCCATCGTGTTTCAAATCTTTTAGCTATACTCCACACCCGATATGCCCAACATAGAGCAGGTGCTTACAGTTGTGAGCATAGTGATAGTTCCCTTGTTAGCTTCATGAATTCAACTTAAAGGAGAGGGACACAGGAAGAGAGATGAAGAGAGATGTATGGCAAATTAGTTGACCAAAAGAACAAATAAACATTTAATTTAATATAATTTATTTACTTTAAAAATTGTAAAAACATGTACTGTACATTTCTCTAAAAAAAGATAAAATTCCAGCTCTTCTTTCTAATATGCGACACAGTGATTTTTTTCTAAGTCCTTCACACTTTTTTATGTTTTTATGCACAACCATGATTTATAATATACTTTCTTTACTTTTTTAGTGCAATTTCATGCTGGAAGGTATTCTTTTAACATCATTAATTGTTTGTTTATTTCCTTTCTGCATATGTAGCCATATTGAAGAATTCACTGCAGCCAAATTATCCTTGTTTCTCCACTGAAAGCAATGCTGCCAACAGTCTTACTTTTCCCTAAATTACACTATCTAGCAAACTAACCTGAAGTAGGACCTAAATTGCACCACCTAGCTAACTAATTGTACTAAACACGCACAGTAGTCCTTAATTTACACAAACTCTCTAATTACACTAAACTAACTATTCCTAGCCAAAACACCAAGTGCAATCGTACTACTAGGTAGACCTGCCTAATGTCTTCAATTAATTCTTGGGCTCAAATGACCTCGCTGTCGTCGGGCCCTAAAACACCACTCACTCACTCACTTACTCACTCACTCACTCACTCACTCACTCACTACAATTAATTCTTGAAACGGTTTTTGCAGTCATTGTGCCACAAATACTCAGGAATGTGAGCATGCACACTGCCTTTACAAATGTTGTCCCTTATTATAGTCCTCGCCAGCATGACTCTATGTTATTTGTGTGCACATTTATCACTGGGTCAACAAAGTGCACTGAGTGATTCACTGCGCAACAAACCCGAACGGCGAAAGCCGGGTTGTGCTTCAGCTAATCCACCGGTGCGTTCGATTTCACTGATGAGGCGTCCCAGTAACAGACGATCAAAGAGTTTACCCAGTACATTCAGGAGACAGATCGGTCGATAGGTGCTAGTCCCATGTTCCCGCTGTGGTTTCTCGAGCAACAGAAGTCGCGCCAGTCTCCATTTAGCCGCGAAATTGCCAGTTTTCAATAGGCGGTTGAATAGTTCCAAGCACCGGTCTGGGTAATTCTTGACGATCGTCTTCACGACCAGAGGGGTCACACCGTCCGGTCCTGGGGCTCTGTTGAATCGAATTATGGCCATAGCTTCTGTCAGGTCTTCGACAGTGAATGGAGGTATCTCATCGGAAGGCACGGGGTGCTTAGCCCAGGAGATGGGAGCATGTGCCGGGAAGAGGGTCCGAGCCACGTCTAACTGGCGGTCATCAGGCAACTGGGCCGGCGGTGATGCCCGGAGCTTCTTCGTAGCAAGTTTATAGCCCTGGCCCCAGATGTCATCATCTATTTCATCCAGGAGGGCCTGCCAAGCAGCACGTTTTGCAGCCAGTATGGCTTCCTTGAGCAGCGCCCGGCTTGTCCTGTATTGTTCCGAGCAGAGTCGTTTGTGGGCCTCGTCGCCTCTTCTGTTCGCGCGAACCATCACTCGTCTGGACCGTATGGTTTGTCTACGTTGGGCAGCAATATCTTCAGACCACCAGTAGGCGGGCTTACGAAAGTGCCTGGCCGGTTTACGAGGAAAGGCAGTATCACAGGCTTGCTGTAGAATCCTGGAGAATGTTGTAGCCGTAAGGGTACGTTCATCATGAGCACTCAGTAGGCGGCCCACTTCCGTTACCACAGCGGGGAGCCCATGTGATAAAACCCGCCATACCAGACGTGAAGAGCCTTCCGATGTATGGGAACCAGCATCAGCGACAACAAACAAAAGGTATTTGTGATAGCTCAGGGTCTTTGTATCCAAAATTTTCCAATTCAGAACCTTCTGAGAGAGGGTGTTGGTGCTAAAAGTGACATCGATGTAAGACTGACTGTCACGACGTACAAAGGTGGGTGCTGTTCCTTGGTTAGGTAACACTAAATTGTCTTCAGTAAGCCATTCTGCCAAGGCGCGGCCTCTTGAGTCCTCAACAAGCGAGCCCCATAAAGGCGATTTGGCGTTAAAATCTCCACCCAAGATAATTCCTTTAGCGCGACTAGGCATGTCTGTTCGTAGGTCGTGAAGGAAGCTAAGGAACCAGGCAAGGTCAACGTTTGGAGAAATATAGCAGCCGTAGATCAGAAAGGAAGGTAGTTCCAGCCAAAAAAATCCTGCTCCTGCTCCCATGTCCACTAAGGACAGAGAGTTGTTGTAAAGACGTATAGCAACATCCACTGCGTTGTCAGTGGTCCATATTGTGGGATCGGTTTTAGCTCTGTTTGGTTCAGCCATGATCAGTATGTCACTAATGGTTTCGGATTCCATGTGGCGCAATAAATCCATGGGCTCACGGCCGCGGTCGATTTTGGCTTGCAATATCCGTATAGCCCCTGGTGGTTTAGCAGCGACAGAACACGTAACTGGTGCCGATTCTGTCGTCTCTGGGACAGTTAACATTTGGGAAGTTGTCAGGTCGTTGTGCGAAGACGTTGGGCCCGAGCAGCGTTGACCAACTTGCGGTACTTAGGACAGCGATGGGTGCCCACTCTATGTCCCGGGATGGCGCACATCAGGCAATAGGGCTCGGAAGTGCAATTGGTAGCCAAGTGACCATCCTTCCCACAATTGAGACAAGCATTTCCTCTATCAGGGCCACTGCAGTTATTTGCACGATGTCCAAACGCTTGGCAGTGTAAACATGGGGTAGGAAAACCCGTTCCTGAACCTTGCAGGAACACCAACCGATGCCGACAGATCCTAATTGGGTAAGGCGGCGCCCCAGCTCTGAAGGTAAGACAACTATCTGTCCCTCCGTCATAGTGGGTGGAAGAGACGTGACCCGCAGATCTGCTGCGCTCACTCCCAAAGTGCGGGAAATGGATTCCTGGACTTCTGCCTCCGTGGTGATGGCATCAATATTATGGATGTGCAGTACCGTGTCCAGTCTGCGTGTACAGCACACAGCCGTGTCGTTCATGTTTTTGCAAGGGCCTTCCTCAGTGGTTCAGCCTTATCAGCTCCCCCATTAACGGTAAGAAGCAATTCTCCTCCGCTGGTCTTGCGGATGTGTTGCACCTCCACGCCAACATCCTCCAGTTTGAAACTGCTCTTAACCTCCTTTAGCAGTTCCGCCTATGTTCGGGTCCCAGGATGAATAATAACTGCTACAATGTCTGGGCTTGAGGCTGTCGGGGGTGATCCAGGATGGGGCCCTCCATTCCCAGCATCCGATGGCATTCTCCGGGTCGAGGGAAGTGCAGGTAGACTGAGATGTCGGTGTCTGTAAAGGCATATTCCAACAGTTTCCTTGTTGCAAAAATTCACACCCAGCCGGTAGGGGAAGATGGATCTTTCGCCCCCCCCCCATGTTTGTAGGCCAGGCACGCAGGCAGCTAAAGCGTTCCCTCAAAAGCTGCAGAGTGTCTCCCTGTTCCAGAGGTGTAGTTAGGGACAGCTTGAAAATGTAGCGTTCCTTACTCCGGAAACCTCCTTCTATCGGCACTTTCGAAATGAAAGAAAAGTACGCTGCGCTAGGATACTCCTCATCCAGGCCGACTAGGTCCACCAGTTCGGGGTAGCGTTCGCGGAAGAGCCGGCTGATGCCTTGGCCTATCGAGGGATCATCGGTGATAAGGGCTAAATCCTCTTCGTTACCTGCCTGAAGTGGATTCTCTTCTGCAATCTCCACATTCCGGAACGGGCAAGGGGGTCAAGATTGATCCACAGGGTCTTTCAGTCTTTCAGGGCTATCGACGTCGGAGAAAGACGCTCGGATTCCCAGGGCAATTTGCCGTTCCAAGTCGGAGCGGTACGCTGGATCCAGGCTATTTAGATCAGCCAATAATCATTCAGGGGCAGTTTGTACACCACTGGACTGCGATTGGATAGGGTTACATTTTGCCTTAGATTTGCTTGGTGGTCCCCTACCTGCGTCAGCATCAGCTTTCAGCAGATCAGTAATGACCCTGACTCTCCTAATTTTCACTTTTATGTCCATTTTAGTATTTACATTTGTGCTAATGAGGTCTGCAAGTCCAGAAGCAGCTTCGGAGAGCTGAGACATCAGGTCGGAAAAGCTAACTTCATCCTTTTTTCGGCAAGTGCGGCACTAGAGCATTTAACGCGACTTCCAGGTTGTCGTAAAGAAGACGGAGCACGCACAGAAACCTCCATTGATTGAGACCCTGAGGTGGACACCGAAGACGGGGCCACTGCTCTTTGTCCACCAGAAGTATTGGGTGTTTTTCCACTTGGTACTGAGGAAGCCGTGAGGTCAGTCCGTGGAGAACCATGAGCAACAACTCCAGAGGAATCAGTTGTATCCATGGCCTGAAGTGGCAACTGAATAGTATTTTGGCAGTCGCGCGCTGACTGTCTGGTGGAGCCTGCCTGCCCACTACCAACACTGACCTGTTCTGGGGTTCCGAAGGACCTGTCCCGTAACTGATTATCTTTAATGTAACTTTCCATAATAGTTTAGATTAGAAGTCCTTACATAGCCGCTCGCCAACAAATGATCAATCCTGACAGTAGGAGGAAAGAAGAAAAAGGAGCAAAAGAGAAGAAGAGGAAGGAAAGAGGAACTCTCTCGGGAACAGAAGGAAGGTGAGGGAGAACCAGCTCGGGGACCCTGGGTGCGCCACGCCCGTGCTTATTAGACAAAAACCCCCTGGAGGTGGCTGTAGTAATAGTCGTAGTAGTTGTAGTCGTAGTAGTCGTAGTAGTAGTTGTTGTTGTAGTTTTTTTATTACAGTGGAAAAATCTTATAAAGACGCAAACTTGCGAGTTGGATTTTCACCAACTAAAAACCACTGCATACTCTGCATACCATTTTGGGACTGCTGATGCTAGCATAACCTCAAAATGGCAGCTGTCTGATGGTCACTAATTCCTTTCGTCACTCTCTTTGGTTTGCATAACAATTTTTGCTAACCACTTTACAATGGTCCAAGCTTTTGGAGTTCGTAAAAAGAAGTCTTTTATGTTATTAATAGTTAAAATTAGTCCGAGTTTCTGATTGGCGTCATTTCTATAGATATCCCATTGTTGGCAGTGGAAAAATGTATGTTCTGCCGTATCCTTTTTGGGACAATAGGCACATTTATCATCATTTGTTTTGCCCATTCTCTTGGCATAATAACGAAATCTTCCGTGGCCTGTCAAAATCTGCGTAAGGAAATAGTCCACATGCCTGTATTTGCAATTTAGAAACCTGGGAATATCTGGAATGATTTTCTTAGTCCATTGTGCTACATCGGTGGTGTCTGTCCATCTTCTCTGCCATTCATCTATAATCTTTTCTCTCAAATTTCTCTTCCCTTCTGCAGAACCAATTTGTTCTTCTTTCATTATTTTTCTTTCTTTAATTAAGAGATCTATTGGAGCGGCCCCTGCAACAACCTGTAAGGCTTTAGTGGATATGGTTCTATATCCACAGATCACTCTGAGTAGAAGTTTTCTCTGTACCAATACCAGATAGTTTTTATAGATCCCATTCCTTAATATCACGTAGCACACGGATGCGGCATATAGCAGCATTGAACAGACTGCTCCACATAATATCTGTCTTTTGATCGTTCGTGGGCCCCCAATATTTGGCATTAATCTGCCCAATACTGCAGCTTTTTTCTCTGCCTTCTGACTTATAGTCCTGATATGCTCTCTAAATGTACCACCGTCTCCCAGCATAACACCGAGATATCTAATTGTTTTATTAGGCACCACCGTGATATTACTAATGGTAAAAGATTCCCTCTTGTCGCTTCCTCGGTCTTTTTAGGATGACAGCCTCAGTTATTTGCGGAGCAAGATCTAATCCGCAATTCTTTATCCAGCCATCTATGCGCCTTAGAGACTCATTTCCTCTAAACATTAAATCTTCTTCATCCGTGGCTGCTACAACCAGTGCCAAGCCGTCAGCAAAACCTATCAGACATGATATTTTCGATAATTTCAGTCGTAAAACTCCATCATACAGTATATTCCACAATGTAGATCCCAGTACTGAACCCTGTGGTACCCCTGCAGTTACTTGCACGCCTACCCTTTTGTTCAACTTTATGAATCTGTCCTGGAAATACTCCCTCACTATATTAATTAGATATTGGGAGACGTTCCTCCTTTGCAACTCCTTCATTATTAAGCTCCATGATGCATTATTAAATGCATTTTTAACATCCAACGTAATTACTGCTACCCACTTCTCTGCTGCATCTTGCTTCAATTTAAATACCGCTTCAATGGCCTGGATAGTGGATCTGCCTTTTCGAAAGCCATATTGGTTGGGGGATAGACCCTCCCCGGTTTCTATTTCCTCTTCCAGCCTTGCCCTTAGTAAATCTTCGAACAACTTACTCGTTGTATTCAAAAGGTACAGCGGTCGAAATGATGATGCTCCTTCATGTGACTTATTGCCTTTTAGCAGTAAAATAAGCTTAGCCACATTCCATTCGCCAGAGAAAACCTATCTTCGGAATAAAGCATTGAAGACACTTAACATCCAATCTGGAGCGACCTTCGCAACAATCTTCACTGCTTCAGGTGGAATTCCATCTAGTCCCGGTGCCTTGCCCGCTTTCTTGTTTGACGCGGCAACTTGTAACTCTTCCCGTGTAAAAGGTTCAACTCTACTGCATTTCAGTGTCATTTTCAGCTGACCTCTGTATGGGAATAACTCCTTAACAATGGACATTTTCTTATGAATTGATAATTCAATAGACATCCTATTTACCAAGCGTCCAGTACCTATCATATATCCCGCATCCCAAATATCTTGGTCCAACTCATCAATTAGTTTCTGCCAAGTATTTCGCTTAGAATCTTTTATTGATCTCGATAATACTTTCCTACTTTATTTATATTCTGTTCTCAGCATATCCAATTCTTGCTCTCCCACATGTCGTTTGTTTGCCCTTGTTACCTTACGTCTATTCTGGATGCATAACTTCCTTTGGCTCTCTATCTGGTTGTTCCACCAATATGGTACTTGGGAATGAATGAATGTGTAGTGTTTAACGCCCGCTTTTACTACATACGGCACCGCAGGCGGTGACACAGATGATACATGAGATGAAGATGGAGAACCGTTGGAATGAGATGGCGGGGGAAACCGGAGGTCCGGAGAAAACCCGCCCCAGCGCCGTGTTGTCCACCAAAAATCTCGTTTGCGGTCATCTGGGATCAATCCCGGGCCGCCTTGGTGAGAGCCAAGCGGTCTAACCACTGAGCCACGGCGCAGCCAGATGCTACTTGGGATTTTCCCCTTCCAGTATTATGTATCTGGCTAGCCCTTGTACTTTCTTATAGTATATGTGTCATCTCATCTGTGGTAGTGTCCTCCAGGTTGTTTCCTTTAGTTTCTAACTTTCAATTTAAAATAAATCTGAAGGCCTCCCAATCATATTCTGCTTTAGATTTTTCAATATTCCTGCCCTGCCGTTGTATGGATTCCTTGATTTCAAAATAAATCAAGCTGCGGTTACTAAGAGGCTCCTCATCAAGCACTTCCCAATTCAAGATTTTCTCTGCCACCTTCTGTGTGGAGGAGGAGATATCTATAAAGGATTCATACGCTCCTCTAACAAATGTTGGCTTATCTCCTGTATTATGTATCACCAAATCAAGGGTTGCCATCCATTCAACCAAGTATTCTCTTCTCTGATCAGTATTTGCTCCACCCCATTGAGGTGATTTAATATTTAAGTCTCCTATTATTATACTCCCTCCTCCTGATGATCTGACATCTTCCATTATAGCATCCACATCTCTCTTGAAATCGTCCAGAGGAATATTGGGTGACCTGTAGCAGCCATAAGTCTTAAAATATTTAAAATGAATACATACATATCCTTCTCCCAACCTTAGATCTATTACCTCTAGCTTTTTATTCAGAAAAAGGACTACAACGTCTTTTCGCTTATCCTTGATCCAATTACTACTGGACGTACAATTCAAGTTTGGTTGACATACGAACATAATATCTACCATCCTTTCCTTTGCAACTGCAATTGCCATATCGTGACTACCTTGAGACCTCATTAAATTTGTCTGCAATATTCGTATAGGTGTCTTACTCATATTCTTCCCTTTAATCTTCTTCGCCTAATGTCTCCAAACAATCTTCTATATTGGGGGAATCTCATAATGACGTACCTTTGCATTCCCTAGCTACGTGTCCTTTCTCACCACAGTTTAAGCAACTTCCTGCCCTATCTGTTGACTCCTTACAGTTAGCTGCTCTATGTTCAAACCCAAAACTTTTGAAGCGCCTTATAACATTTACTCGTTCTCTAACTTGACAGGTTACCCACCCAATCTTTAACTGTCTCCTTTTAAGTAACAATTTTCCAAGTCCAGCCGGTAAAGTTACTGTTGCATTTAAATTTCCAAATCTACCTGGTCTTGTCGATACGTTGATTTTTTCCTTGTCCTACACTCTTGCTTCCTTACAGATTACCTCTCTTAATTCCTCATCAGTAGTTGTGGGATCCATCCCATAAACAAGGATACTAAATTCTTTCCTTACTGTACCCACCTCTACTTCTTTTATATTCTTTAAGATCTCGTCCTTGAGGAGCTTGGCTTTTTCCGCCCCTTCCACTGCTAGAACCAAGTCATCACTACCAGTCTTCTTAATGATCTTTATTTTTACGTCAATCTTCCCCATATCAATCCCTTGCTTCACAGTTTTCAATGCTTCTGCATATGATTTGCCTTTGGCCTTAACCACTACCGCTTCTTCAACTTGCACACTAATTTCCGCTCCAGATTGCTTAGTTGTTGCTTCGTACTAACCTTTCTTCTCCATTTCTTACTAGGCACTAAATAGTTCACCTCAACTGCACTGCCTCGAAACAACCATTCGAGGACTTTTCTGAAGTATTCCCTGTTTAGTCCGTCTGGTGTGGCTATTGCTATCTTAGATGTTCCATGACTTTCCATAATTTGCTTCCTCTGTAGAAGGACAGCATGGAGTTTTTCCATGTCATTTGTTCCTTCGGTATCTACCATATATGGTATCGTATACAAGTGCCTTGAGGAACCTTCCGCATCTCCCCTGCTACTAGAAATTGTAATACTCCTCTGTAGAAATTCCACCTTACCCTCTTCTAGATTTGTACCGATTATGCCTGCGACTTCCGGGTAGATTTCTTTCAGTTTCTTTAGCATCCCTTCTTCCCCAGTGTCTCCTGGTTTCGTTACCACTGCAATATCATATCCTTCCTTCACTCCAAATATGCTTCCAGGCAGCATGGTCGTTGCCTGATAATTACTATCTAGCCACGTCTGATCTAATAATGGAGCAAATTCTTCAAAGCATCGCGCTTTTGACATCTCATCCTCTATATTTCTGGCTTCATGCCTACAGTCACCCTGAATTCCTAGGGTTCTATCATGCCATTTGTTGGACAAGCCCTTTTCTTGAACTTGCACCGCGATATCAATAGTTTTCGGAGCTCTTCCTCCCACTTTCCTCTTAGATTTCCCAATTTCTTTACATCTTTCCAATATTGTTTCCACTGTCCGACTCAATCTTCTAATGTCATGTTTTATCTCTGCTTTTGTATTCGGTGTTTTCTTAATTAGCGCTTCCAGCTCTTCACTATACTTGCACAATTTCCCAACTATGTTGCCCACTTCTTCCAGGTAGTTCAAAGGAGTACTTGTTATATCTCTATCTCCAATTACTACTCCAGCAGTATTTGCCACCAAAGAAACTTCGTCTTTCTTTTCCTCAACAGCCTGCGTCCGTTCTCTATGCATACTCAGTTCCTTACCAGATTGACTGGGTATTAATCCAAGTATATCTCTGCCTTTTATGAATTTCTCAAGACTTTCAAACCTTTTACGTTTAACGTCTCTGCTAGCATCTTCAGCAGCACTAGCTTCACCATTTCCACTACACTTTGCATTTTCGCTTTTATTATCCTCAGTGGAACACTCAGTTGATATACTACCAGTCGAACTACCTCTTACATTGGTTTTAGGTGGTGGAGAGCGTCCAACAAGCGGGCGTCTCTTAAAAGGATCCAATTCTTTCTCAACTTCATATTTCCTTGTATCTGTAGATTGGCTTTCTATTCTCAGTGTTCCAGTAACCATTGTTGCATCCTGGCCTGGTTCCCCACCGAAGATGCCGGGCAGTCGCTTGCTGACGGTCGGGACGGGCCTGCTCGCTCACCCGAACTCCCGACCGGAACTGGAGATCCTACCTCCTGCTCCGTAATAGATTTTCCTGTAACACCACTATCCATTTCCATCTGTGTGTATGATTTCCCGCCATACTCGGGTGGCTGATTGCAGTGGACAATTCCACTGGGCGATGGGGTCGCCACATTCCTACGCACAGCAGTAGCAGTAGCAGTAGTAGTAGTCGTAGTCGTAGTAGTCGTAGTCGTAGCAGCAGCAGTAGCAGTAGTAGTAGCAGTAGTGGTAGTGGTAGTAGTAGTGTTAGTGGTAGTAGTGGTAGTAGTGATAGTGGTAGTGGGAGTGGCAGTGGGAGTGGCAGTGGCAGTAGCAGTGGCAGTAGCAGTAGTAGTAGTAGTAGTAGTAGTATTTATTCATCCTTTTAATCATAGTACATGATATAGGTGGTACATCACTGATTCCGTAATGGGATATCAAGAGAATTTTGCAGATGTCTTAAAAAATAAATCCCATGACAAAAATTCTCATGTGGGCATATGAAACCGTCCTTGCAGTGCGTAATAAAATAACATTAGAATTAGTATTGTCACCCTGGTGGTAGGCTCGCGAAGCCGATGAAAAACAATGGCCGATCGTTACCGGAAGTGAGACAGTTGAATGTAGTTTTGAGAGAAAAAAAACAGTTTTAAGGTTAGCTAGCAAACTGTAATGGTGACGAATGTATTTGCTAGGAAAATAAAGTGTACTTTTTGTGTTTCGTAACCTCGTTTTATTATTTCACGAACCCACAAAGTCACAACTGGTGTCAGGAAGCGGGACAACATCACCGAAGATTATGGCCATGGAATCGGTATTGGAAATGCTTTTGCAGAAGATGAACGAATTAACAGCGAAGTCGGAAGCGGAAAATAACAACTTGGCCGCGAAGATGAACGAGTTAACAACAAAAACGGAAGCGGCAAATAACAACCTGCCCGCAGAGTTGAAAGAAATAAAGACCGAATTGACCACAGAAATGAAGGCAGCGAACGACAGTCTGGCCACGGAAATGAAGGAGGCGAACGAGGTCCTCGCCGCCAAATTTGAGGAACAGTTGGCCGGCGTGAAGGATGACGTGACGGAGCTGGGCAAGCGGATGGGCCAAGTGGACGAGCACGTCGAGGACCTGGCGAACCGCTTCAATGATCTAGAGGAAAAGGCCGACAATAACGCCAAGTCCCTGAACGCCATGGTTGAAGACGTCGAAGACCTCGCGAACCGCGTAAACAACCTGGAGGGAAAGGCCGACAGCAAGGTCAAGTCCCTGAACACCATGGTGGAGGACGTCGTCGGCAGGAAGCTGAAGGACTTGAAGGCCGACGCGCCGGGACGCGACAAAACATCTGCGCGCGTCAAACCTCCCAAGTATGACGGCGCGTCAACGTTTGAAGTCTTCCACCGCCAGTTCGACACAGTGGCCAAGCACAACAGATGGTCACCGGAGGAGGAGGCCACACAGTTAATAGCCAGCCTCCAGGGGCGGGCCGCGGAAATCCTAAACGCGGTGCAGACAACGGCGGCGCCCAAGGACATCTGGGAGGCCCTGGAGAATCGCTTCGAGAACCACCGCTTAGCCGCAGCATACCGCAGCCAGCTAAAGGCAAGGTCGCAGCAGCCGGGGGAGACGCTGCAGGACTTCGCCATAGCGATTGAGCAGCTAGCTAGCAAGGCCTTGGTTGACCTGCCACTGGAGTTCTTATCCCGGGAAGCCGCCTACAACTTTGTCGACGGGGTACGGGACACGGAGATTCGTCAGCGCCAAATGCTCGGCCATTATAAAACTATCCACGAGGCGCTGACAGCGGCATTAAGGATGGAAGCGGCCAAGGTAACATCTATCCCGACGTCGAGAACGAGGAGTGTCCGCTACGCCAGAGACAGAAGACCAGCTGTGGGACGCCGGCGAACAGCTAGTGGCCTGTGTTGGGGGTGTGGACAGCCCGGACACCTGCGGAGAGACTGCCCACACCAGGAATAGCAGCCGGAAAACGAGTAAGGCCCGGCGTGGAGAGGGGTACGTCGGCGCCATTACCACCATCCCCTCGAGTGACAATCCGCGCCGTCAGCCGGCGGATGGATGACAACCTCATCGCGGAAGGCTGGGTAAGAGGAAAGCCATGCCGCGTGCTGGTGAACACCGAGGCGGCCGTGACCATCATCAGACCTGACGTGGCGAAGGGTTTGCCGACGAGGAAACCGAGCCGACCATACGAGCTTGTGACGGCATCGGGCGACACCATGCCTGTGCAGAAGGAGGCCCTGCTGGAGCTGTACTTGGGACGGAGTGCCGTGCGTCTGTGGGTGTTCGTCGCGAAGGTGGCTGAGGAGGTGATTCTGGGACTGGATGCCCTCAGGAGCCACGAGGCGACGGTCGACGTCGGCAGGAAGGTCCTGATGCTCAACGGAGAAGAGGTTATACTCCGTCAACCAGAAGGTGCCCCGAGGAAAGATGTTGGTGGTACACCTGGATCGTCTGGCCCGCTACGAAGGCGCTGTTCGGGACGACCAGCCTTGAGGAGGGAGCAGTGTCACCCTGGTGGTAGGCTCGCGAAGCCGATGAAAAATAATGGCCGATCGCTACCGGAATTGAGACAGTTGAATGTAGTTTTGAGAGGAAAAAAAAACAGTTTTAAGGTTAGCTAGCAAACTGTAATGGTGACGAATGTATTTGCTAGGAAAATAAAGTGTAGTTTTTGTGTTTCGTAACCTCGTTTTATTATTTCACGAACCCACAAAGTCACAGTATAAATAAATACATATACATAAAGTTACATAGTATGAGAATGTTAATATTAGTGGAGCTTGTAATTTAGGAACGCCAAGGCAGAAGGCCCCAGGTATAATAGAAAATGTTTTCCCCTTTCAAACAGGCCCACTGCTTATGTAGACATTAAAAGGGTTATGGAGCAAATATTCCTGCGAAACTTTATAATAGCCACAGCCAACAGAAGGGAATAATCTTACACCTGACAGCGAACAAGCAACTTCTTAAAGTGATGGCGGATAGGTAACAGACACATACACTTGCAGACTCGACAAACAAAACACACAAGTTATCTAGCAGCAAGTGAATGAATGATAACAGCTTTCAAAACATTAAATTCTGTTAAAATAGTCGAATGTGCTTTCCTTAACAGAACCCTACATCAAATACAGGATGTCCCACACCCTGATCCATAGATAGAGGTCTCAGATCTACAGTAACCCCAAGGGAAACCCCGACATCCCAAAGCATTATCCATCCACTTCACGTAAATTATTAGGTTATTTTATTCCTTTAAAATCTTACACAAAATTTTATTCCTCTTAGTTATTTCTATTATGAATTCATCACTTTCTCTTTTTATTCTCAATTTATAGCATCTCCATTTATAGTGACAGATACTTTTTCAAAATCTGCAAGGAAAAAATCATAAACTCTACCTCTTTTCCCACTGAGATATTTATCAATAATTATTTTCTTTATTATGAATATATTATCTACTCTTTGTTTCCATTTTCTGAATCCTACTTGAAATTCTGAAAACTTTCCTGCTGTCACTGGCCAATCCCTTAATCCATTTGCTAATATTCCTGAGTATACTTTACCTAATACAGATAATAAGCTTATTCCTGGGTAACTTCCTGGATTGTTCTTTTTTCTTTTCGTCATGCTGGCTGGCTGTATTTAGCCAGAAGGTTTTTGCTGCGTACCCACCCGTTTTGGATTTAACCTCAGGTAAAGTTTGTTCGGGATGTTGTAGGATGTGTGGTGGGTTCTTAGATAGGAATTAATTTATAAGGATACAGTAATTTTACCTTGAGAATAAATGGATAGGAAGCAATGCCTAGCACCCTGGTGTTTTGTTTCTGAAGGGCGGTCATCAGCGCCCTTTAAAAAACTAGTCATGGCAAAAGCCAGATATAAAACTTTCTAAAAACTATACAAGTGTAACAAAACCTATTAAAAATACACGTACATAAAAAACATCAATCAAAACCTACTAATAATTTCGTTCACTAAATCCCAAACTCTAAACTAGACAAGAATCTAAAAACCTTCTCCACGGGTCTCCACAGGGTGCCCGCAAGCCATACGGGGTACCCGATGTAGGCTAGAGCGACTTCTAGTGGGGTCATAATCTCCCAACGATCTAACAAGGGCGCTTCTATGATTGGGTAAGTTGGCGTATAATTTTGATGACCGGCGCCTAATCTCGTCCTCCACGTATGGAAGACCTGAGGCTTCATGAAGCAACCTGGTGGGAAAGTAGAGGCCCACAGAGTAGATAGACCGTAGTCCTCTATTCTGTTCACGTTGAAGCCATGCCAGCCAGCTATCTGCGGCCATGCCCCAGATTTCACAGGCATAAAGCATGCCGGGAATTACCAGCGCTCGGAAAAGCTATAACCTCAGGCGAAGCAGCATCGAGCTCGACCCCAGCATCCAACGTAACTCCTAGGTACCGGACAGAGTTGGTCCACTCTATTCTTCGGCCTAGGAAGCTGCAGTTGGGGCAGTCTGTGGGGATGTGGCGCTTAGTAAAAAGTATGGCGTGGCTTTTGTCCGGATTAACGGACATTCGCCAACGCCTACACCACTGTTGTGTGAGACGGAGGTGTCTCTGTATGGGGTTGAAGGCTCTGAGGATGTGTTTGTTTTTGCAGAACAGAAGCACGTCGTCAGCGTACTTTGCCATTACGACTCGTGGCTCTGTTGGGAAGTCTGCCATGAAGACATTGTATAGTGTAGGGGATAGTACAGAGCCTTCGGGGACTCCGCCTCTCACTGGCCTAAGTGTAGATGTTTTCCCCGCAACTATGACTTTAAATGTGTGGTGTCGCAAGAAGCTGTGTAAGATGCTGATGATTTGGGTAGGGAGCCCCAGTTGGATCAGTTTATGCAGAAGTCCGGCATCCCATGTCGTTGCGAAGGCCTTCTCGACATCCAACGAAACCGCAGCCGTGAAGGCGCCTTCCTGGAAGTCCAGGATGGCGGTCTCCACCACACGCAGTAATTGCTGGACTGTCGAGTGCCCAGGACGAAATCCAATCTGATGGTCGGGGATGGCTTGAATGTCTCCCAAGATGTGGGACAATAGGGTTAGAATCAACCTCTCGAGGACTTTCGAGAGGGTGGCCATGCCATGCCATGTGGTGCTGACTGGCTGTATGAAGCCAGAAGGTTTTTGCTGCGTGCCCACCCGTTAAGGGTTTTACCGCAGGTAAGCTAAATATCGGGATATTGTAGGGTGAAATGTTGATTTTTAGAATGGTGAATTTTTATGAGGTTACAAGTATTTACCTGGGGGTTGAAGGACAGGATGCAACACCTTGCACCCTGGTGTTTTATTTATGTAAATTTTTGGGTATATAATTTTGATGCCAAGCACCTTGGAAGGATTATGTGGTGCTCAGCTTTAGCTGCTGTTCGGATTAGCTCCTAGGTTATCTCGGATGCCCGCAAGCCATGCGGGGTAACCGGTGCTGACTAGAGCGACGTCTAGTGGGGTCATAATCTCCCAGGGATCTGACAAGGGCGCATCTGTGGTTGCGTAAACATGCGTACAATTTTGATGCCCGGCGCCTGACTTCATCCTCCACGTATGGGAGACTCGAGGCCTCGTGAAGCAACCTGGTAGGAAAATAAGGTCCCACAGAATATATAGACCTGAGTACTCTATTCTGTGCTCGTTGGAGCCATGCTAGCACGCTGTCTGCGGCCATGCCCCAGATGTCGCAGGCATAAAGCATAACCGGGATTACCAGCGCTCGGAAAAGGTATAACTTCATGCCAACTGGCATCGAGGTTGAACCCAGCATTGGATACAGGGAAGCAATTGCTCCCTGTACCTTGGCCGCTCGGTCCCTGATGTGTTGGCGAAAAGTTAGACCCTTGTCCAAGTTAACACCTAGGTACTGGACAGAGTTAGTCCACTCTATCCTTCGACCTTGGTAGCTGAAATTGGGGCAGTCTGCGGGGGTGTGGCGCTTTGTAAAAAGTATGGCGTGGCTTTTGTCCGGATTAACGGACATCCGCCAACGCCTACACCACTGCTGTATGAGACGGAGATGTCTTTGTAAGGAGTTGAAGGCTCTGAGGATGTGTTTGTCTTTGCAGAACAGAAGCACGTCGTCAGCGTATTGTGCCATTTCGACTCGTGGCTCTGTTGGGAAGTCTGCCATAAAGACGTTGAATAGTGTGGGGGATAGTACAGAGTCTTCGTGGACTCCCCCTCTCACTGGTCTGAGTGTAGATGTTTTCCCCGCGACTGTGACTTGGAATGTGCGGTGTCGCAAGAAGCTGTGTATTATGTTGACTAATTGTGTTGGTAGCCCCAGGTGGATCAATTTGTAGAGGAGCCCGACGTGCCATGTCGTGGAGAAGGCCTTCTCGACATCCAAAGAAACTGCAGCAGTGAAGGCGCCTTCCTGGAACCCCAGGGCAGCAGTCTCCACCACCCGCAGCAACTGTTGGATTGTCGAGTGCCCAGGACGAAAACCAAACTGATGTGCGGGAATGGCTTGAAGGTCTCCCAATATTGGGGACAAGTGGGTGAGAATCAACCTCTCGAGAACTTTCGAGAGGGTGGAAAGGAGGCTGATGGATCGGTAGCTGGAGGGGTGAACCGGATCTTTCCCAGGTTTCAATATGTAAATCACCCGGGCCTCTCTCCGCTCTCGTGGAAAGTACCCAAGGATGAGGCACATGTTGAAAATCCTAGTTAGGAATAGAACCGCGTTGAAGGGGAGATGGCGGAGCATTAGGGGGGTCAGCCCGTCCGGCCTCGCGACCTTTTTTGTTTTGAGACGCTGAAGTACGCCCTGGACTTCGCTGGGACGAATGGTTGGGAGACGAACCGCGTCCTCAGGAGGGCGGCGTAGGAAACGACGCACCTCCCGACGAACACGTTCGGAAAAGTTATCGTCCTGGGGGTCATAAATTGGACATAAGGTACGTTCAAGGTAGTCAGCGAAAGCATCGGCTTTGGCTTGGGGATCGTAAGCCAGGCCTTGGGTGCCATGGATGGGGGAGGCGTATTGGCTTCTGTGATTTCTGAGGGCTCTGGCTATCCTCCATACGTCGCCATCCTCGACGCGCAATCTGGCCATTTTGTCCTCCCAAGCTTGCACCTTGTGTCGCGCAGTCGGGCACTGACCTCTCGACGCAAGCGTCTTAGAAGCGCTCGATTATGTGGCGTGCGGTGACGCTGGTATAGTCTCCGTGCAGCCCAGGATCTTCTGATGAGAAGGATGATGTCCAAAGGAAGGACATCAGGGTGGAGATGAGCCGAGGAGTGGACTGTCAGATGAGAGGGTGGTTCGCTCGCTCGTGCTGGCTGGCTGTATACAGCCAGAAGGTTTTTGCTGCGTGCCCACCCATTAAGGGTTTTACCGCAGGTAGGATTATTATTGAAAGATGTAGGATGAAGGTGATGTAGGTTTTTGATTGGGAGTTAATTTTGAGGTTACCAAAGTACCTTCGGGTTGAAAGAGAGGATGCAGTACTTAGCACCCATTTTGTTTTATTTTAAATATTTTGTAATTTAGTTGGGGAGAAATTTAGATGCCAAACAGCTTGGAAGAATTATGAGGAGCTCAGCTTTAGCTGCTGATAGGTTCAGCTCCTGTGTTATCTAGGGTGCCCGCATGCCATACGGGGGACCCGATGCAGTCTAGATCGGCGTCTAGTGGGGTCATAATTTCCCAGTGATCTGACAAGGGCGCTTCTGTGAGATGGTAAACTTGCGTATAATTTTGAAGCCCGGCGCCTAATTTCATCCTCCACGTATGGAAGACCCGATGCTTCGTGGAGCAACCTGGTAGGGAAATAACGTCCCACAGAATAAATAGACCGCAGTCCTTTATTCTGTGCACGTTGAAGCCATGCTAAACAGCTGTCTGCTGCCATGCCCCAGATCTCGCAGGCATATAGCTTCACCGGGATTACCAGCGCTCGGAAGAGGTACAACTTCATACGGACTGGCATCTAGGTAGACCCCAGCATTGGGTACAGGGAAGCAATTGCTCCCTGTACCTTTGCCGAAAGGTCCCTGATGTGCCGGCGAAAAGTTAAACCTCTATCCAAGTTGACTCCAAGGTACTGGACAGAGTTAGACCACTCTATCCTTCGACCTCGGTAGCTGAAGTTGGGGCAGTCTGCGGGGGTGTGGCGCTTTGTAAAAAGTATGGCGTGGCTTTTGTCCGGATTTACGGACATCCGCCAACGCCGGCACCACTGTTGTGTTAGGCGGAGATGTCTTTGAATGGGGTTGAAGGCTCTGAGAATGTGTTTGTCCTTGCAGAAAAGAAACACGTCGTCAGCGTATTGTGCCATTTCGACTCGTGGTTCTCTGGGGAAATCTGCCATAAAGACGTTGAAGAGGGTGGGGGATAGCACAGAGCCTTCAGGGACTCCGCCTCTCACTGGCCTTAGTGTTGATGTTTTCCCCGCGAATTAGACTTTAACAGTGCGATGTCGCAAGAAGCTGTGTAGAATGTTGATCACTTGAGTTGGGAGCCCCAGATGGATCATTTTGTGTAGGAGTCCGGCATGCCATGTCGTAGAGAAGGCCTTCTCGACATCCAACGAAACTGCGGCCGTGAAGGCGCCTTCCTGGAAGCCCAGGGCGGCGGTCTCCACCACACGCAGCAACTGCTGAACTGTCGAGTGCCCAGGACGAAAACCAAATTGGTGGTCAGGAATGGCTTGAATGTCTACCAATATTGGGGACAAGCGAGCACGAATAAGCCTCTCAAGAACCTTCGAAAGGGTGGAGAGGAGGCTAATGGACCTGTAGCTGGATGGGTGTACCGGATTCTTCCCAGGTTTCAATATGCAAATCACCCGGGCCTCTCTCCACTCTCGTGGAAAGTACCCAAGGGCGAGGCACATATTGAAAATCCTGGTCAGGAAGAGAATCGCATTGAAGGGAAGATGGCGGAGCATTTGGGGAGTCAGCCCGTCCGGCCCCGCCGCCTTCTTTGGTTTGAGACGTTGGAGTACGCCTTGGAGTTCACTAGGTCGGATGGTAGGCAGTCTCTCCGCATCCTCAGGAGTGTGACGTAAGAAACGACGCACCTCCCGACGGACGCGTTCAGAAAAGTTATCGTCCTGGGGGTCATCTCTCGGACACATAGTACGCTCAAGATAGTCAGCGAAAGCATTGGCTTTGGCTTGGGGTTCATAGGCCAGGCCCTGGGTGCCGTGAATGGGAGAGCTGTAATGACCTATGTGTTTTCTGAGGGCTTTGGTTATCCTCCACACGTCGCCATCCTCGACGCGCAAACTGGCCATTTTGTCCTCCCACGCTTGCACCTTGTGCTCGCGCAGACGGACACTGACCTCTCGACGTAAACGTCTTAGGAGCGCTCGATTATGTGGCGTGCGGTGACGTTGGTATAATCTCCGTGCTGCCCAGGATCGCCGGATTAGAAGAAGGATGTCCAAAGGGAGGACATCGGGATGAAGAGGAGACGGAGCATGGACTGTCAAATTAAAGGTGGTGCGCTTCACGATGGAAGTGAAGGATGAGACGGCGTTATCCAGGGTAGGGATATTTGTGATTTTGGGATTTGGCGGGATGGAAGTGCGGAGGCAGTTCCTGACGCCTTCCCAGTCGACCTCCCGCGTTTGAAGCGAGATATCGTGACTGGCAACCCTTGTGTTGATCTCTGTCAACACTGGATTGTGATCTGAATGTAATGCATTTAATGATGTGAGTGTGAGATGGTATGGTAGATGTTTTGTGATTGCGAAGTCTATGACTGAGGGCAGTCCTCCTCCTCGCGGGTAATGAGTGGGTTGCCAGGGGCCCTGTACTTGAAGTTGAGGGTCCGCATCTATAAGGCGAATGATTTCATTGCCTCTTGCATCCGCCCGATGACCGCAATGCCAACGTTGATGTTTAGCATTGAAGTCGCCGGCCATGATAGCACAGGGATATCGGGCTAGGATGGATAGATAGTCGTTGGATACAAACTGTCGGTTTGGTGGATGATACACAGAGACTACCAAGACCTCTAAACCACCAAGGTGCATACTAATGGCCGTGGCCTCTAGGGTTTGTAGAGGTGGGAGCTGGATGGGCTGATCGACCACATTTTGCCTCACCAAGATCGCAGTTCCGCCACCTGGGCGTCCCTGACGATCCGTACGATGGCAGATGTAGCCCGGAAGACGGAAACGGAAGTCTGGTCGGAGATGCGTTTCACTGACTAGAATGACGTCTAGGGCATTATCTCGGGCAAAGTGAAGCAGCTCGCTCCCCTGACCTGCTAGGCCGCACGCATTCAAAAATGCGAATCGAAACGAGGTACGTGACCTAGTTCGATGCGCCATCTCGGAGCTGTTGCGTGCCTGCGGTCAGGAGGGCCATGGCCTCCATTGCCACCAGCATCTTGCTGGCCGGATCTGTGGCTGTGAAGAACTTCACAACGAGCTCACAGATTTTCTGTCCATGTGTCTGCAACAACTGCTGCAGCCACTTGAACACATCCGTGAGGTGGAGTGTAGCTGTCATGGGAACGTTGTTTGTGTGGGCGACTTGGTTGTGAGGAGAGGCTGATCTGGAACGAATGGGTGCAGGTCTTCCTCCCGCCCTTTCATCCCTAAGCTGTCTAGGAGGCATGGGCTCGCCATGATTCTCCTGTTCAGCAGGATTTTGGGGCTCCCGAGGAAGCCTCCCTCCATTCCTATCATTGTTGTTGTCGGTTCGTTTTTGAGCTGGGGCCCGCTATTGTTTGCGTGGCTGTGTGGGAGGGTTGTGTGTCTCCCGTGACGTTTTAGGTCCATCAGAGGCCCCTTGTGCTACTTGAGCGTAACTTCTTGGCCTATCGGCATCCCGCCGAGTCGTGGACACACTGGAGCTGGTTGATGGGACCGGTCTTGGGTCCGCCCCCGCTGGTGAGGTCCTCTGCTGTTGCTGTTGTCTCACTGTGGGCTTGTTCGCTGCTATAACTGCCTTTCTGGCAGGACAGCCGCCGTAGCAAGCTACATGTGCTCCCTTGCAGTTAGCACAAGTGGGCACATCTGTGGGTGACCTTGGACAAACTTCCTTGTCGTGGGCTTCACTACACCTCAGGCAGCGGGGTGTCCTCTTGCAGAACTGACTGGAGTGGTTGAATCCCAGGCAGCGATGGCATTGAGGTGGACCGCCAGAGCTCCTCAGTGGCTCAATCCTTACTCGGAGGTAGCAGATGGTAGAGACACCATCTAGCTTCCCCTCCGGATCGTTAGCCCGTTCCACTATCACGAGGAAGAGTGGGATTGGGACAGGGCCTGGCTGACCCTGTGGAGCAGGTTTGGTCATCTGCCTGACCAAGCAGGGCTGAATGCCCTGGCGGTTAAGGTCGTCGATGATGTCACCCACCGGTGTGTCCACTGGTAGGCCTTTGATGACCCTCTTGACGTCACGGCTCTTATCTAGGCCGAAGGTGAAGTAAGGGATGGACTTCCTGTCCAGTGCCCTTAGAATAAGCTGGTAGTCTTCGGCGTTACTCGCCTGGAAGACATTTCGGCTCTTCCTCCTGGTGACCCTGCATGACACCGACAGGGTTGGCATGACTTCCTTTAGAAAGCCTACCAAGCCCCGGAAGTCATCCACGATCACAGGCGGAATGTGCCTCCTGGGTGGCCCAGAACGACTGGACGTGCCAGTTGTCTCCAGGTGAGGGGCTTTTCTCTCCCTTCGCCGGTTGGTCACGGTGCGAAACTCAGCCTCATCAACATCTGTAGAGATGTTCGATGAGCTGTGTTCCCCATCGGAGTCTTCCATCCTGGAGGATGAATGCCTTGGAACCGCAGTTCCGTCGGTGAAATACTCCTCGTCAGAGGAGGAGTTGTCTGAGGGCTCACCCTCTGAAATTTTGCCTACCCGCTGTGGTGTTTCGCGGGAAGGGCCCTTGCCAGTTTGCTGTTTGGCGACAGCTAATCTCTTCGCCTTGCCATTTACGCCCTTTGATGGCTTTCGGCGAGGCCATTTGCTTCCAGCAGTCAGGGTTGGAGCCCCGACAGCAGGGTGGGTGATTCCAGTGCTAGTACTGGGGATGGCTTCCATTTCTGGAAGGCGGGTTGGAGTGGAAATGTCGGATGGTTCCCTTTCTTAGGGCATTTTGCCCTGCACCGAAGTGCAGTGCACAGCTAACCTTGACTGTATACTTACCAGTCAGCACTGGTTTGCTAATAAGCGTGAGGTACAGAGGGCCGGACCCGAAGGCGCCTTAAAATACCGTGTTTTAAGACATTGGCTTAGGCTTTGTACCTCGCCTGGCTGATGTGGAGCTGGCCGGCTGTTTTCTACGAGGTTGTTGAAGCTCGCACGCTGCTGCTGCCTTCTACTTGTGGAGGTCACGACTCGCGCCGCAGACTCCGAGGAGGAAGGATCACGCAGTACCACGCCGAAGACTCCGGGGAGAAACACATCATGGGAAAGAAGAAGGCATCTTCCAGGAAACAAAGCCAGGCACCGAAGCCTACACCGCAGCTCTCGCCAGCCCGCTCTCCGCCGTCTCCCGCCTCGCTGCCGCTGCCGGCAGTTGAGAGGGAGCCCCTCGCCGCACCGCAGGGGAAGTTCTGGGCAGCCAGTCCCGCTTCCCCCGCCAAGCAGGATACCAGCCGGCCGACCGGCCATTCGCAGAAGCTACCTTCACCGCAACCGTCACTAGCCAGCTCTTGGACGCCTTCCCCTGCTATTCGGCCCGTTTCCCCTACCACGCAGAATGCTTGCCGGGAGCGCAAGCAACTGTCAAGGGAAGCAACACCCGAAAGGCAGATCTCAGCAACCCCACCTGCTGAATCGCAACCTCAGCAGTCGCCAAGCCTAACTCAGCGGCTTTCATACGCCGCCGCAGCACGACAGACACCAATTAGTTCTCCAATAAGTTCGCTGCATTCCTCACCAGCAACTTCTCCAGGAACCTACACCGTAGTCATCAACGGGGTCCCCCGTGATCTCCCGTGTAGGTTTGTTCTCTCCGCCGCAAAGCAGAAGTGGCCCTCCGCCTGGAGAGCCAACCGCATATCGACGAGAAGAGGCGCCACCACACTCGTCCGCCTACATCTAGCTGACAGCGCGGATGTGGAAGCTGCCTTGAGAACGGAACTGCCCTTATTAGGACGCCGTCTCAGAATCGAGGCAAGAAAGCTAGAGAGACACTTTCCCTGTCGGAGATGCTGTAACTACGGCCACTGCGCCAACACCTGCAACGCTCCACCTAAATGCCACTACTGTGGAACACAGTGCCTCACCGCCGAATGCACAAAACACGATCTCCGATACCGCCGCAGGTACTGCGCCACTTGTAATGGATTAGGCCATTTTACAGGTCAGACGCAGTGCCCACGCTACCCCAGACCAAGGCACCCAACACAACTCCACACAGTGACAACCAGGGAAGACGTGCCTCCCTCACCTCCGACATCAGCAGCAGCACCTACCACCCTTCCTCAAGATGGCTTGAGGGAAGCCCTACAGGTACTTCAGAGGGAGGTGGAGAACATCGCAGCCCGGCTCACCTCTCTGGAGAACTCGATCACAGCGACACAGTCCTCCAGAGAAGAAATCCATGACCTCCACTCAGAGGTGCTCAACATTACACCACGGCTTGGACAACTGGAAGAGACAATCACCGCAAACTTCACAGAACGCCACTCCGAACAGACCGACCAGCTTAGGAATTTAACAGCAATCGCCCAACGCTCTGCAGACACCACATCGGAACTTCAAAACCGGTTAGATCTGGCACAACAACATCTACAGCAACTCAACAACAATGACAATTCATCATCTGTGAAGCGAAAGCTCTCACGGCTGGAGGAGAGTCACACCAACACCGACGCCAAACTAGACCAGCTCCTACAACTGCTCCACCACCTGGTTCAGCATCAACTTCAGCAACAGGCCAACACCGATTATCCTACCCTCCCTCCTCGCGAACGCGCAAAAAGACATGCCCATATTCCCCAACAATAGAAGTCCACTACTCTAATTAAATTAAATAAAGTACGCTTAAATCCCCTTCGTGCCATGCTCAGGACTTCGGTCATGGTCATGGCCAAGGAAACCATCCCCAAAGCGCTCCCGCACATTGTGCGGCAGCATATGATGACGATACTAACGGAGGTGCTAATGCGGAACTCCACAATAGGCAGGAGAATAACTGCCATCCCAAATCCTAACTTTAAATCCCTACTTAAACTCCTTGTTATTGTTAAAAAAAATGTGGAGGTATATCCTAGACTTGCGCTAGGACCACCATAAACAAGAAATAACAATACCAAAACACAAAGAAAAACACGTTCACTGAACTACACAAACAATCCCCAAAAACTACACCACCACCTGACCACCATCCATTAACTAAATCCCCATCCCTATGCCAGTAAGGGATCCAATCCCGGAATGGCAACAGTCGAAGGATCCTCCTTCGCGGAGGAGGAATCCCTTCAACGACCTCTGTGCTGTGTGTTGTGGAGGTATCGCGAAATTGCCGGGAGCTTCCCAAGGGTCCCTCCCGATGGTGGCAATTCGCTGACTCCGAAGTTCTGGACGCTGGCAACTCCAATTCCTGAAGGCGATGTGTACTCCACGACGTCTCGAAGCAGAGTCCCAAATTCCTGAGAGGGTGGAAAGGAGGCTTTCCCCTTATATATAGATACTACCCAGGGGGTGTTAACTGGGATAGGAATACAGAAGCCGCATTAAGGTTCGCGAAACACCCGGTGTCTAAAGGTACATTTCGAGCGCTGCATGTACTCTAACAACCGTATTCATTGCCGCCAATATAATTATTTTGGCTGCTATGTTGCATACTAAATATTATATAAAATAACCTCTGTTCAGTTCAAAACTTAATAGCTATTGTATTATTTTGCTAATTATGAAGTAATTTTCGTAATATTATTGGCGTATTTTCGACCTTATTTGAGCTCAATGTACGATATGAATAACACACTAAGTTGGCGAACCTGTAAATATTTAAACGAAAGTTTAAGTGGTTAAGTTTAACGGTATGGAAGCCAAGCCAAAGTAAGTTCTGAATAAAATTTTCATCGATTTGTGAAATTGTAAAGACTTGAAAGACCTTCAAGGAAGTATGGGCAGTAGGAAGGAAGAGAATGGATTTTCACAAAGACCTATTGGTAAATAAGATTTAGCATGTAGCTAAATACCGAAAATTAATATGATATAACCTAAATTGTGCCTTAATACATATTCATGTATAGTTAAATTCTTTACATTAATGTAGCCCTTTATAATGGATAAAGGGTATTTTACATACAAAAGCATTAGTTTCATTAACCTTGTTACTTTATTACTGCAATAATGAGGTTTTGTTTTTTGTCTTTCAGGGGTTATCATCTCAGGCTACCAGGAATACGATGGCAGAAATCGAGAGTGCAAGATTATTGGATATTGTGTATGTTTCTTGTTTTGGTGATGTGCAGTGATCTTCAGGAACATTAGTAATGTAGCATAAAGCTTTCTTTCCCGCGTATACAGCAATTTAATGTGGCATATGAAATATTTCTTGAAGTTTGAGATTGATTTCATATCAGTGGAAAATTTAACAAAAACGTTGAGGAATACTGTGGCCAACAAGGAAAAGTGAAAAGTGACGTTATTTTAGACAGTTGTTTGGGTGTATTAGTTTTTGTGTTTGTACTCGTAGTTTTAAATTTAAAATATTTGAATCATATATAAGTCCCTGTAAGGTAAGTAATATCCAGGTTAAATTACTGAAAAAATAGCTGTGAATTTTCAGATATACCAAAACTGTGGCTGTGCATTTGTACAGAATTCAATTCTCTTTGATTTCTGGCATCATCTGTGTTTACGTATAATCTGGATTAAAATATTTGGGCGAGATGCTTGATATGAATTTTATAAACCGTTTCTTTTAATTGCAATGATAAGTATTTTGAACAATTAAGTTCTCTTAACCTTACTCATCAGTGTATATCAACATCATTGATAAAGAATGTCACAGCTTTTAACAGCAATTAAAAGTATGATCTGTGATTCCATAAACCTAATTTGTTCTATATTGTTTAATGCATCAGTACCTATGTAATATTATTGTACGCACTACACCAAATTATGTACCTGAATAACCATCTTAGAAGAGATCTGGTGGGGTTAGAATTGATTTGAAAAAGCTTTTAGGTGTAATTGTGCATTGCAAGAAATGATTAAAATGTCAGTGTGTCATCATCATGATATGCCACTTTTACTTTTATTTCTAGTATTACAGTTATTCTTAAAACATGCACAATGTCAGCTAGCTAGGACCTAAACACAGTGTGGCTTGATCTCAAATTAGTAAAGCTTCACAATAAATAATAGGTTATTAATCCTCTTCCTTGTTAACACACACACACACACACACACACACACACACACACACACACACACACACACACACACACACACATATATATATGCTCACATATACATATATATATATATATCGAGGCCCAACACTTAGTCTTCTGCAATATAGGGTTACCGTTAAAGGCATATAGTGTTGAGCACCTCATATATCGCAACACAATTTGGACAAATGAGTTTAGAAAAATAACAAGTTAAAGTGATATTTGCAAAGCATTGATGTATTATTCTGTGGTACATCTGTTCTCAACATGTACTTGCCACCATTTATGAGTAATATTGGTACACAATTTCTGTAATGCTAACCATTTTAAGGGTGATATAACATTACTAGCGTGACCCACAGAAGTGTTACATGTGACATGAAACTACAGTGTTAAGCATCCTCTCTTTGTTCTAAGTTGGAATGAAAATGTCAATCTTTGGCATCGAAAAAAGATGCTTAACCTTGTATATGAGCCATCCGTTACATCAGTGATGCGAAGCCACATAATAATTTTGAAAAGTAGATAAAACTGCACATTATTTTGCTATATAATGCACTTCTTGTTTCTTTGTAGTGAACACATAAGGGAATTATGGACTGTCAAAAGAAATAATGGTTAGATGTGTGAGCAATTAAATTACATTACTAAATTATTTTATATTAACTACTCAAACACATGGTCCCATCACTTTCTCTTCTTAACTAAAACTACAAACAGCATTAATAGAGCCCCTCAAAATCCAACCTCTGCGGTCCTCGTCCCGAGGGGTGGGCAACAGGAAGTAGGGGACCGACTGATGGGGTGATGTACGGTGGGGACTTGGTGTACCCCAGGACCGCTACGGCTGCCGAGAAGGCCCATAAGTAACCCCGAAAACTGGCAGAAGAGGCTCTGGTATTTTCCCCCAGAGACCTACTACGGTAGGTACGGGATTGGCGATCCCGGGGTCCCTAGCCATTCACCCTCAATTCATCCCCTTCATCTCCATCAACTGTGCCACGTGTAGCTACTGCTCGTCAGTAAGCATCACATTCTTCCTCTTCTAGTTTTTATTATTCTTATTAGCACGTAAGGTCTTAGGTTTATAACTCCTGTCTCACCAGCAGGGATCTCTCCTATCTCCGTGGTTCTGTCCCACGGTTTTCAGCGCGGCTTCCGACATGTGTGCTCTCCGGAGGTCTCAAAAGTGAAGGTTGAGCGGACCCTTCGCACTGCCCCTATGTGTAGCCTTAGGTGCGGAGCCCGTCCACACCGTCAAGTACACCCACGTAGCTCCTTGAGGGCCCGGTCTGTGTTAATCTCCCGACGGCCGTGTTGCCGTTGGGTTAGTATCACGGACCGGACGTGTTACCGCTGACGGAACCCCGGTGTAATCAACCACAAGTCCCCTGAATCCGTGTGTGCCTATTACACGCATGCGCGGCCTAAAGTGGGGAGCCACAGGCGGTTATTCCTGTGGTAGGGGCATAAAGCCGGGGTGTGCGTGGTGAACGGTTTACCCATACGGACAAGCAGTGGATATTGAAGGGTAGCTTTTCTGAGGTACAAATGAGATCGGTCATGGGTGTGGTCCCCATGACGGCACAGACCGTGAAGATTCGGTGTCTTTCTTTCTTTAACCCCCGGATGGCAGGCTGACGCCGACGGTTCCGGATGGGGGTCTATATCATCATGTCTCCGCGCAAAACCTCCTTCATTGACCCTTATTTATTGATGACCTTGGCATGTGATGGCAAAACGTTTAAGGATATAAGCCCATTCTATATAAAGCGTGAGCTCGATAAAATCAGTGGCCCTGTCAAAAACGCTACGCGTCTCCGCGACGGCAACTTACTACTAGAGACCACAACTGCAGAGCTATCTAAGAAACTTCAAAAAGCGTCTTTGTTGGGCTCCTACCCTATCCGGGTAGCCCCACACAAAACGCTCAATACCTGCAGAGGAGTAGTCACCACCTCCAGTTTAGATGGTCTAGCAAATGAAGAAATAGTAAGTTGCCTCTCCGACCAACTCGTTTGTCAGGCGTACCGGCTAACACGAAAGCAAGATGGCAAGGAGTACCCACTACGTACGGCTTTTCTAACTTTTTCTGGGACTAAGTTACCCGAGTACATCTATTGCGGCTATGAGCGTGCGAGTGTCCGCCAGTATGTCCCGAACCCCATGCGCTGTTTCCAATGTCAGCGGTTCGGACATACTAAGGTCGCGTGTACCAATCCTGCTCTTTGTGAGCAATGTGGCCTAGCTAAACACGACGACCCAAACTGCAGCCGAACACCTTGCTGCGTGAACTGTGGCGGTGGTCATCCCTCCAGCTCGCGACAGTGTCCTAGATTCATGGACGAAAAAAGCATTCAGGAGCTACGTGTTAAAGAACGCCTGACTTTTCCAGAGGCACGACGGCGCTTTGAACAACTAAAGCCTGCTACCACTACTACTGGATATGCATCAGCAGCTCGCCGTACTCCTAATACCACTGTTGCTGTTCAACACGTCCCTGTCGCCCACGCATCCACGCAGACTGACTTTCTAGCCGTTAAACCTACGTCTCAGACTGTTTGTGTATCTACCAGCACAGCCTCCGCTTCAGCCATACAGACTCCAGCCACCAAGCCATCAGCGGGTAACAACCATCCCGTAGTAAATGCGAAAAGCCGATCCCGACCACAACATAGATCGCGAAGTCGCTCGCCTTGTGTTAGATCCCGGTCTCGTTCTACGAGCCGTAGGAGTTCTGACTCCCGATCATCAGCGGAGTCACAGGAGGCTAACGATTTTCGAATCGTAGGGCCCAGGTCAGCCAAGGTCAAGAAAAAGGTTAAAACGGCCCATTAAAAACTCTTTATGGAAATAATCCAGTGGAATGTCAATGGTTTTCGAGCTCGTGCTCAAGACCTACAACATTTAGTTTCTCAACGGTCACCATCAATTATTTGTCTCCAGGAAACCCACTTACATCCCAATCACTCGTAAGGTGGCGTTGCTACCTTAGTGGCGCCTAACATCTCAGCCGCCAACGTTCCTCTCACCACACCATTTCAAGCTGTGGCCGTTCGGATACAGCTGGAGAGCATCAGTTTTACCATCTGCAACATGTACCTGCCGCCGCTCAGTATAGTTCCAGAGCGTGATCTTCAAGCCCTATTGGCTCAGCTCCCCTCACCACTACTCCTTGTGGGAGATTTGAATGCCAAGCACACGCTCTGGGGTTCAGACACTGATGACGCCCGTGGATGCCTCCTCGTAGACGTCTTCGATAAGTCTGACCTGCTTCTGCTAAATACTGGTGACCCGACATTCCTATCATCCGCTTATGGTACACATTCCGTACTAGACCTTTCTTTCTGCAGTCCGTCATTAGTACCACTACTTGAGTGGTCAGTACTTTCCGACCTCTTTGGCAGTGATCATTACCCCATTAACATTCATTTTTCTGGCCGCCAATGTGTACCTTCTCGACATCCTCGCTGGATTATTTCCAAAGCTAACTGGGGAAAATTCCAATCCCTCATACACCTCATTGACCATGGTTTCGACACCATCGACGAAATGGTCGAATATTTTACTTGCTCGATCCTGCTCGCAGCAGAATCCAGCATTCCTCGAGGCTCACCTACACCACGTCGTATTCCTGTACCGTGGTGGTCTGAGGAATGCAGTTTGGCAATCAAAGCACGCAAACGTGCTTTGCGCGTTTTTCAGCGGCACCCGACGGAAGGGAACTTCGTCGCCTTCAAACCTTCTCGCGCTAGGGCACGCTTTATACTGCGCAACGCAAAGCGTAAATCTTGGGAAGCCTATGTATCTTCGCTTTCCCGGCGCAGCTCTACCAAACAAGTATGGTCAGCTGTTCGGCGGATGTATGGCAAGTATCGCCGGACGGTAATTCCCGGCCTTGCCATCAACGGTTCCATGTGCACCACCGAGCAGGACATAGCAGAGGCCCTAGCTACAACATTTGCTGCTACTAGCCAAACTGCCCGCTATGACGCTCTCTTCCTGCCTATTAAGGAAAAGGCGGAGCGGGTCCAACTAAATTTTAATAGTGACTGCACCGAGCCGTACAACCAACCTTTTACCGCTGCCGAGCTCGCCCATTCTCTTGAGTTAGCAAAGGATTCTTCTCCAGGTCCCGATGACGTACACCGACAGATGCTACTACATCTTCCATCTGAGGCGCTATGTTTCCTGTTAAACATCTATAACCGCATTTGGCATGAGCGGGTTTTCCCTTCCTCCTGGCGAGAGGGTATTGTCATCCCCATCCCTCGACCCGGAAAGGACCGCACACTTCCATCTAGCTACCGCCCCATTTGCCTGACGAGTGTCATCTGTAAGACCTTAGAGCGGATGATAAACGCTCGGTTAAATTGGTGGCTAGAAAAACATAATCATCTGTCCAACTTGCAATGCGGTTTTCGTCGCCATCGCTCAAGTATCGATAATCTAACACGCCTTGAGGGGTATATTTCCGATGCCTTTCTACAGAAACAGCACGCCGTGGGCGTGTTCCTCGACCTGGAGAAGGCCTATGACACCACCTGGCGGTACGGCATACTCCGTAACCTTCATGGTTACGGTATGCGTGGTCATCTACCCGAGTTTTTATGCAATTTTTTAAAACTTCGCCGTTTTCGTGTGCGCATAGGAAACACGATATCCCAGGAGCGGATACAGGAGAACGGTGTACCTCAAGGGTCGATTTTGAGCGTCACCCTTTTTGCCGTAGCGATTAACGGCATCACTAGTGCCGTTCGAAGTGGAATTCCATCATCCCTCTATGTTGACGACTTCGCAGTGTATTATAGGTCTGCCAACATAGATCACATTGAGCGCCAACTGCAGCTGACCATTACCCAGCTAGCAGCTTGGGCGCTTCAAACCGGCTTCCGTTTTTCAGCTGCGAAGACGCAGTGTATCCACTTTCACCGCCTACGAGGTATTCACCCGCCTCCTGATCTTCATTTGAACGGCACACCCCTGCCATTTGTCTCGTACCTGAAGTTCTTGGGCCTCTACTTGGACCGACAACTAAATTGGGAGCACCACATTCGTCACCTTCGAGCCTCTTGCGATCGCTCTCTTCGGGTGCTCAAGGTATTATCTGGAGCATCTTGGGGGGGGGCGATCGCACGGTAATGTTGAGGCTGTACCGCTCTCTGGTTCGGTCCAAGCTGGACTATGGCAGTTTTATTTATGGCGCAGCGACCGCCTCTAAACTTCGCCTTTTAGACACCGCGCATCACACTGGCATCCGCCTTGCCACAGGAGCTTTCCGCACCAGTCGAGTCGACTGCCTGTATGCGGACTCAGGCGAACCTCCACTCCATATTCGTCGCTCGCTGTTACTCTGCTCGTACGTTTCGAAGTTGGCAAGTTACCCCAATCATCCTTGTTTTAAACCAGTTCTGTGTCCAGATTTAGTCCACCGTTATATGCGCTCTGGTTCTCAGACACGCCCCGTGGGAATAAGATTTCGGGACCTACTACATTTGCATGGCGTCCGAATGCCTCGCGTGGAGAGGTCGTCCATCTGCCCCTATCCTGCATGGCAGCTCAATCGTGCGCAGTTCGATCTCGCTCTTTCAAACAATTCTAGACTCGCTACTCCACATTCGGTGTTCCAACAACTTTTTGCTGAATTACTGGGCCATTACCCTAACTATGTTCCGGTCTTTACCGACGGTTCTCAGTTAGGTAACGCTACGGGTTGCGCGTTCTTCGTTAACGGTGAGGCTCATAAATTTCGACTTCTGGACTCAACTTCGGTCTTCTCAGCAGAGCTATATGCCATCTTTTATTTGCTCCTTTTTATTTGCAAGTTAGCTCCTGGCTCTTTTATTGCCTGCACTGACTGCCTAAGTGCGCTTCAGGCCTTGCAACAGCACACTGCCACTCACACACTGGTTTTAAAAATACAGACCCAGATCTCGCAAATGCTCGGTCGGGGATACAATTTCGTTTTTACTTGGACCCCAGGCCATGTTGGGATTTCTGGGAACGAGGAGGCGGACGCGGCTGCTAAGTCCGCTTGCCGTTTGCCCCGGAGTTCAACAACTAGGGTGCCATTCCAGGACGTGCAACGTTTTTTCCGTCGCCAACTGCTATTTGCTTGGCAGCACTCCTGGACAGCTTTGGAAGGCACACAACTCCGGGCAATAAAGGAGAGCGTACAACCCTGGCTAACTTCCTGCAGGGATAACCGGCGAGCCGAGGTGATACTCACCCGGCTGAGAATTGGGCACACACGTTTGACTCATGACTACCTGTTAAGAGGGGAACCGGCCCCTGTGTGTGCTCCGTGTGCAGTACGCCTCACGGTGCGGCACGTACTGCTTGATTGCCCCCAGTACGCCCACGTTCGCCAGTCAATAGGCTTGGGAGCTAACTTGCCCAGTATTTTAGGGGACGACCCAGTGGCCATGATGAAGGCACTGCGGTATGTTACCGAAATTGGTTTTAATAAACAAGTCTAACTTGGATTTTATATTTGTTGATTTTAGCGATTTTAAAGTATTAGACTTGGAACGGGTTTTTATGTACTTTTAATAGTTCAGTGTTATTTTTAATTTGTTGATTTTAGAGATTTTAAATTGTTAGTCTTAGTAGTGGCTTTTTTATGTACTTTTAGTAGTTGAGTGATTTTATTTTACCTTTTAGCTTAATTTGTGTATCTTTTAGATTTTAGTGTTGACTTAGGGCCCAAATGACCTTGTTGTCGACGGGCCCTTAAACACCACTCACTCACTCACTCACTCACTCACTCACTCACTCACTCACTCACTCACTCACCGCATTAATAGATCAGAGTGTAATCTTTCATTGAGCTACTTATGTGACACACATTCAGTTGTATGTCATGGACTGAGAAGTTTACATTATGCAGAGGGCTCCATTTGCCATCTTAGTCAGAAAGTATATTGCTTAAAGTCCCAGGTTAAAGCAAGCCATTTATCCAAACAATTACTGTGCACATTAAGCAAATTATACTTCAGTCAGATAACTACATGAAATAATCTCTTATTGGAAGATACACTGTGCATTAAATTTTATTTTTAAAGCTGCACATTTTCTTCAGCATTCATTACTGTGCATATGCATATCATTAAAACATTTAAAAATTCAACGCTGTAATATTCTTGTGTTGTGAAGACAAAGATAAGCTTAGGACAATTTTAAATGAGCGATACAGCTTTAATGTAATTATTATTTTTCATAATTTATTCTGCTCTTGTGAATGATAATTCAACCAAAGTGATTAAAAGTATATAAAATAGTGCCATTTATGAAATTTATGTCACCAGTTGCTGACTCTGACTCATGTAGTAATTTGACATTATTAATGAATTGATCACAAATTTCAGGTTTTTATCTGAATATACTTTAGTATACTTGTGCTGAAAATAATGTATGTACTATTGAGCTTTTAAAATTATTATTAAATATAACAGTTAAGAGAGCTGCTTTGTTGTCATTAAAGAGAGAGTGCCATTTTTTTGTACGTAGTTGTTGGTGTCCTTATTTAAAATTTATATATACATTTCTTTAGTTTTTTTTTTTAACGTTTATTTCAGGGTATTTTTCAACATTCTGTGTACAAAGAAATTGCATTACACATAACATTATGGTATCCTTTCCTGTTTTCCTGTATCTACAGAATCATTATTTTAGTGTTAAGTTATGTTTATTTTAAGTATTACACTAACAAGCTTGAGGGAAAGGGGATACAGATTCTTGTATAATCTCAACAGCATCTTGAGTGATCTCACTCTCTCGTTTTTAAAATTGTAATTGTTTTTAAAGACAAAATTATCAATTTGCAACAGGAATAAAGATATTATGCTTTGAGGAAGTCAATTATTCATATTTAACAGGAAAAGTTCAAGTGGGTTCTTGATATTTTTTTCACAAATTCATTGGACAACTTCTTTCGAAGTCACATCTCGCACCCTGATGAATGGTTTACTGCACATTTCCTCAGTGTATTTGACGTGTATTATGCTAATATGCGTTAGTTGAAATGTGCGTAAACTATTCATGTGTGGCGAGATGTGATTTCCAAAGAAGTTGGATTCTTTCAGTCACTGAACATGGGAGGGGAAGCGAATGCACCATAGCTCGGTCGCAATAGAAGCATACTACATTACCGGCCGTAGTTCCCAAGGACGCCGTGGTCTAAAGGTTCAGGAATTAGCGCCCTATGCGGCTTCAAACTTTACCACGGAGTTGAGCATCTGGTATTAATCTGTGGTACTACCACACTTATTTTCCAGCACACTGGTATCTCTTCATTCTCTTTCATTTTATTTAACACATTTGTCATTAGATTTAGGCCTTTTCTAGTATTACTATATTGTTTCCAAAAGTCACCTGGAATCCCATCTATCTTCACCACTTTTTAGACTCTTTAACTGTTGGTGTACTTTTACCAATGTAAATGTACCATCCCTCCCCAGCATTCTGTCTCTCCCTAATCTAGTCCTCTGTCATCTCCTATTATGCCTCTAAAATACTCTAACCATTCCTGAGGCAATATTTTACATTCTTTCCCTTCTTATTCACTTCTTTCACTAATTACTGCTTTGTTTACTACCTTTTTCTAATATTGCATCTCTTAATGTTTTATATTTTCCTGCCATTCTTTTTTCTTTTCCTTTAATAAGTACTTTCCAACAAATTTTTTCTATCTAAGTTGTCTTTAGTGGTCCTCCACCTTTTTAAGAGCCTGAACACCTTTTTGCTGTGGACTGGTGGAGAGAGGGGAAAGAAGCTGGATGCAAACTATTGGTAGTAGTGAAGAAGAAGAGGAGGGGGCGGTAGGTGGTGAAGGCAGGAGGAGAGGTCAAGCAGAGGCGGGAGATATTATAACTTCGCTGCATGGACTACCAAAATGCCGAGTACCAGCCGCCAGGTAAGACCTGACGAAGCAAGTCAAGCACATAGCCAACCTTCCCATTCCTCAACTGGCCCGCGAGTGAACCTCGTGAAGGCAAAAGCTAGGGCACAACTGCAGAAAAAGAAACTGCAGAAGAAGGCCTCTCGCCTTCTGAACCAGGGAACTGTTGTTCCCATCTCCCCGGTCACCCTGCCAGGGAAAAAACCATCTCCAGCCACCCCTCTCCAGAGTATCTCCGTTCCTCTACCTGAGAGCGATACGGATGCCGAAGGTTTACTACAGTGCAGGGAAGGCGTAAAAGGCCCTCCGGTTCAAAACCGGAGGGTGCTGCCCCAGCACCCCTGCAGCGCCCGCGGATGCCAGGAGCACCCGCGCACAAAAGGCGGCCAGAATCCCGCCAATTGTGTCCGACCCCTTTCCCAACCACATTAAGGTGATGAGGGAATTGAGGGCGAGGCTCCAGGCAGACTTCCAGGCCACCAGATTCCCAAACCGGCTGGTCATCAAGACCACGACCCCGGAGGACCATGAAGCCACCAGAGAGGTGTTGTGCGGAACGGGGATTGAGTTCCATACGTTCTCGCTGCAGCGACCGAACCTGATGCGCAGAGTTATCCGGGGTGTTGATTCGGACACCGACCCGGAGGACATCAAGGCGGGCCTGGCGGAAGAACACGGCATTGAGCCACGTACCGTGGTCCAGCTGACCAAATCCATCCGCGAGGAGGGCAAGGAGCCTGTAAGGGCCCCCATGCCACTATTCCTCGTGATAGTGGAGAAGCAGGGAGAAGGTCTCCCTAAGATCGACGAGGTGTCCCACCTTTATAACACCAGGATAAAGGTGGAGCCGTACCATGGCAGAGAGGGGCCAGCCCAGTGCTTCACGTGCTTGGGCTTCCACCATTCTAGCCATGCTTGCGAGCGTCGGACAGCGTGCATTCGCTGTGCCGGGGACCACCATGTGAAGGAATGCCCGAACCCACGTGAGGACAATAAGTGCGCCAACTGCCGAGAGGCCCATATAGGCATCTACGGCGGTTTTCCGGCAAGACTGCGTATAGTGCAGGCCAGACAGGGCAGGACCTCCAACAGGGAGCCAGCGCAAGTTCGGCCTGGAGTCAGTTTTGCCCAGGCACTGCGGAGGCACGAACAGGTGCTCCAGCAGGCCGGGGCGGGTCAGACTCCGGCAGCAAACCAGGCGGCAGGCTCCAGGGAAGCCGCCATCCAAGTATCTCGGAGTGACGCTGGACCGCAAATTAACTTACGCTCCGCACGTCAAAGGCAAGGTCCAGCTTGGGCACGTCGCGCTCAGGAACCTATATCCAATATTCCGTTCAACCATGCCACTCCGTCTCAAACTCCAGCTGTATCGGGCGATCATCCCGCCCATGGTCTTGTACGGCTGTGAGATCTGGGGAACAGTGGCGAATACCACTTTCGTCAGACTCCAGACGCTGCAGAACAGGGCGCTACGGGTCATCTACGATACTGACTGGACATTTCCCGCCCATATCCTTCATGAACATTCGAACATCCCGTACATTGTTGACGTCATTCGAGAGAGGGCTCGTTCAATGTACGACAAAATTCAAACCCATGGCAACCCTTTGGTGAACTCACTGGGCAGGTATGACCAGAGGGAGCAAAGACGCTTGCCATCATACAAACTCCCTAGAGACGTCTTGGGGCCCCTTGGTTAACCCAAGGGAAACCCCAAACGTATTGAAACTCACATAACGCCTGATGGCTCAAGCGTCAGGCCACCTGTACTCAAAACGGGGCAAAGCTCTAAAACAGATCCTCCCCAACGGGAGAAAGTAACAAACCCGCCTAGCTGTTGCCTTCAGAGAACACTCAAGGGCAACCAGTTAACACCAAATCTCAAACAAACAAAAACCTACCGCCAGCAGAACAAAATGCAACCAATCTTGACTCACTTCGCAGGTTAAGCCGCAAAGCGGCTAGGTACTGCGGCAAAAGACACCCGGACGGGGAAAAATAAAAATTGCCCCGCCCGACCAGGACTACCTCTGGACCTCTGGAAGTATAATGGTGATAAACAAAGACAAACGATGCTCAGCTGTTGGAGGAATTCAGCTGAGAAGCAGAAAGACATTGGAAAAGTATGTATGGTCAAGGGGCAGAACGGGTTCACAATAGCAGTCAGTCAGGAAAATAGGATTTTGGAACTGTGAGGGAATAAAAAATAAAATTAATACGGGAATCTTACAGCACTTTTTGGGGACGCTGGATTATTTAGCAGTGGTTGAAACATGGTTGAAAGATGAGGTCATTGACATACGGGGTTTTAGTTACGTAGGAAGAAAGGGAGAAGCATATGCAAAGAAAGGGAGACTATCTGGAGGCCTAGGTTTCTTTATTAGGAAGTCTCTGTGTAAAACAATGAAAGAATCATGGTCCAGGCATAAAGAAGTGCTTTGGGTTGTAATAGAAGATGAGCTAGATAACAGCATGATATGTTTAGGTATAGTGTATAACCCGCCAGCCTCCTCACAGTTTCATAATCCCAAAATATTTTATCTGTTAGACAAAGACATTGAGAGGTTAAGGCATAAATACATTAACATTGAGACTATAATAATGGGAGATCTAAATATAAGAATTGGGGAAAGTGACGTAAATCTAACAGATGATTGGGAAAATAATAACCTAACAGGGAAAAATGATGATATTAGACGTAGCAAGGACAAGATCGTCGTGAGAGGAAGTGAAAAACTCATTGAATTTTGTGAAATAAATGCGCTTGACATTCTTAATGGGAAATACGGTGAAGATGAGCAGGGGGAATACACCTTCATAAATGCACATGGCCAGAGTGTAATTGACTTTGTTTTCTGGTCCAATAATATTAGACATATAGTGACTATTTTAAAGTGTCTAACATAAGTACCAATAGTGGTCATTTCCCATTACTAACATGTATTAAAATCAAATCTCAAAGTGTGGAAGCTGACAAAATAAGGGAGAAAATAACAGCAAATAGAGAACATGTTAGATATAGGTGGAAGGAAGAGCACAAGGCAAACTTTGAAAATCTTTTAAATTCCGAGCGAGGGAAAATATGTCAGTATGGGGTACTATATAATTCGGAAACCTTTGAAATTGAAAAGGCGATGAATATCTTAAATTTCATATTGCAATGGGCAGGGGAACAGATGAAAGTTAGAAACAGGCAAATTATTGAAAGTGACACATGGTTTGATGAGGAGTGTAAAATAAATAAAGGTATTGTAAAAGCGGAGTTGGTAAAATGGAGAGAATCAGGGAATATCAAACTGAAAGAACAATATCTGCTAAGCAAATATTATTATAATAAGTTGCTGGAAAATAAAAAATCTCAATGGAGGAAAAGAAATGCCAGCAAACTAATCAGTACTATTAGTGAAAATACTGTAAGTAAAATATGGAAAGGTATTAAGACATTATACAAAAAATATATTGTCAAATCTAACATAACTCAAGAAGAATGTTTAGGGTATTTTGTAACTTTATATACATTTGAAAGCTTTAGTGTAGGGAGGGTAATCCCAGAAATAGTAAATAATTTCAATGAAATCTTGGACAGTGTCATAACAGATGAAGTAATGAATCAAATTAAAAAAATTAAAAGGAACAAAGCACCAGGTATAGATGGTATACCCGGAGAGTTCATTAGGGAATGGAGCAAAGACGTGAACCGAGTTAAAGTTCTAACATCATTGTTCAACTCAATGAAAACCAAAGGGTATACACCTAAGAGTTGGAAAAAAGCTATTATTCAGCCAATTTATAAAGGTAAAGGGGATATGGATATACCCAATAATTACCGAGGCATAGCACTGTTATCGAATGTGGGAAAAATTTATACGGGTATCTTGGCAGAAAGGCTGCAAGTCTGGGTAGAGGAGCATAATATTCTTTCAGAATTCCAAATGGGCTTCAGAAAGGGGAGGCGGACAGTTGATAATGTATTCATCATAAAAACACTAGTAGATAAATGCCTAAAAAATAAGAAAGGTAAATTATATATGGCTTTTATCGATTTGGTAACTATACTAAAAGAATTGTATAATGAAAATACATTTTGCATAAAATATGAAGAAGGGGCACTAACTAAAGAAATACAACTGGAGGGAAAAGGACTAAGGCAAGGGTGCAAGCTAAGTCCAATTTTATTCAATTTATTTAATTTATTTATTGATGATGTATTACAAAATATAAGTAAGAATAATAGTCTCATACCAGTAATAAACAACTTACAAGTCCCAGGTTTACTTTTTGCAGACGATTTGGTAATAATGTCCATTATCGTTAATGGGTTAAAAATATCTTTGCAAGAGGTGGAGAAATACTGTTCAGTGTGGGGCTTAAAGGTAAACAGCGAAAAAACTCAAATTGTAGTATTTAAAAAAGGAACTAAATTGAGTAAATATGAAAAGTGGAAGAAGGGAGAAGCTGAATACAAAGTAGTGCGTGACTGTACTTACTTAGGATTAAAATTAGATGCAGGAGGCAAATGGGAAAAACAAAAGAAATCAGCACTGGCAAAAGGGAAAGCAGCAATGATGGCTGTGAGAGAGTGTCTATATAAAATGCCGGAGATGGAGATGAAATGGTTGGAAAGAGTATATAGTTCTGTAGTCGAGGCCAGAATGCTATATGGCATTGAAATATGGGGGCTTGAGAATGGTTGGGAAGTTGTGGATCAGATACACAGGATGTTCTGTAAGGAAGTTTTGGGGCTGCCAATGGCAACAGCAAACGAAGTTGCTCAAATTGAAATGGGGAGAGTAACAAGGAAAGGGTTAATAATGGAAAGAGCCTTGAAATACTGGCATAGGATCTTGAATTTAGATGAAGGCAGCTTATTGCAACAATGTTTAAAATATCAAGAAGCAAGTCTGCAAAGCTCGGGCTAGGCAAGCACTCTACGAAACAATTTAGAAAATAATGGCTTAGGGGATATTTGGAGAAAAAGAGATAGAAATTATAAAGGTTTCTGGAAGGGATTTGAAGATATAGAGATTCAAAAACTGTTCAGCCAGTTAGGTGAAAAGAGGTCATTGGTATATTATGTTGAGTTAAAAAGTGGCTGGGGAAGGGAGCAGTATATAGATAAAACCATTAATGAAGAAAGGAAGGGGATAGCATGGCTGAGAGCAGGAGTGTGGAGGCTAAAAGGGCAGCGGAATGGGTTTGTGCAAGACAAGTGCCCATTGTGTGGGGGTAAGGAAGATGTGGAACATATCCTTTTTGAATGCAGGGAAACAGAGATTTGGCGAAAAGAATACATCTGGCGAAAAATTAAGCGAAGTCTTGATATATGTAAAATTATAGATAAAAATCTCAAGAATGTAGGTCAGTTCTTAGATAAAGTGAAAAATAAATGGAAGTGGACTGTGAAAAAAGGAAATGAACAATAGTGTGTAAGCAATAGTAGTAATGGTAGTAGTAATAGAAATGTAAGTAGTGTACTACACATTTTGTAATTCAACGGGCTGCCCACCAATTAATGGCCTGGGCCAAATACTGGTAATCAGCTCAATTGTAATAGCTTAGTACACAAATAAATAAATAGTAATGGAAAGTGGCTACTATTTAATATCACATTCTTAACCTTAATATTACTGATTTTCTCCTGCATTGTAGGATGAATAGGAAAACAACCTTAACTGGAATGATTTACAAAGACAGTGCAAAGAAAAGTCCTTAATAAAATGGAGAATAAATGGAATGGTGCTGTAAAAAGATACCAATAACAGTAGGTAGTGGGTTTAAAATACGTTTCAGTGTAAGACAGGAAAAATGAAGGAAGATTATGAAAGGTAGAGCCTGGGCTAAATGTTACATCATATTCTCATAATATTCTTAGCATGAATAAGTAGATTCCCTTACCTGTTTGCACCTTTTTATGTGTTTGTAATACAACTTCCATGTTCTAGTGAGATGATGCTTCCTCTTTTTACTGAATATACACAAGTGTAACACTGTGTTGCAAAGGTGAGTATGGATGAGGAATTCAGAATAGGAAAATAATGCATTACATCTTGTTCTATTTCACAGTTTATGTTCCATGGAAAAATAAGGTTATTCTTTTTTATTTTACAGAGATGAAGCTTACAATAAAACTATATTGTGTACCTAATAAAATATGGATTCTTCTAAAAATGTAGAAATGGTACAAAATAAAACCTGATAAATTTACAGGTTAGTTCTTCTAATATTAAGGCTTTTTCCTTGACAGCATATGATAATCAAGCTAAAAGTAAAACACTATCAAAATGAGAATCCTCAAGAAGGTATTAGAGCTCAACAAAATACAATAAAATTAAAAATTTTTAAATGAATACAGTTTTTTACATCTTGTATATTAATCCTTACAAAGAAATATGCAAGAAGTGTATTAAGAAAGTTTCTAGTTACAATTATTGTTTTGTGGTCAGATAATATATTGGCATACATAAATGAAATTGACATACACTACCAATCAAAAGTTTTTGATCAACTATCACAACTATGGATTTTTGAATAAGACAGGGATTTTGTTTTGAATATTCCATCATATCACCATTCTAATAATAAACTATGTACAACGTGCTTCTGTTGTGTATTTGACTGGTTTTCCATTTAGAGGAGTGCTGATTAGTATCCACAACTACACTAACGGACCTTTGCCTATGACATTTCCATTCAAATAGACCTCATTCCTTCAGCAGTCTGTGTAGCATGGAGCTCTCATTGGTTTATAGTACACTGTGGCATCTAGCAGCGTGTTTGTATACCTGATCAGGTTCATACCTTATTACCTCCTAATAAGACGAAAGAAGGAGATGAGAATTGAAAATGTGCTGTAATTGTAGCTCTGCATCAAGAAGGCTATTCTAGTAGGACAGTAGCAAAAACAAGTTGGTGTAGCTTGATGTACAGTGGTATTTACATTGCAACATTTCAAACAAACTGATGCCAATGTAAGTGTTTCTCAATCTGGAAGATCCCAAGTAACATAATATAGGGAAGATCAGTTCATATATGTACAGAGTAAACATCCGAGAACTCGTCCAGCACCTGAAATTCATGAGGAAGTTAATAGTATGCGAACAGCTCCAATCTCTGTCTCAACCGTGTAATGTCTCCTTTGTGAACAAGATTTAAAGGGGTGCATAGTGGCCAGAAAATCTTTAATGCACAAACAAAATTAGATGAAAAGATTACAATGGGCGCAGCAACATAAAAACTGGAGCGTGCACCAATGGTCCAAGGTGTTATTCACAGATGAGTCTCAGCTTCAAGTGTTTGGAAGTCATTGGAGAAGATTTCTTCATCGACTTCGTGGAGAATGTATGAAGAGTCAGTGTGTATTGCCAACAGTGAAGCATGGTGGAGGGTCGGTTATGATGTGGGGAAGTTTTGCAGGTGATAAAATTAGTGATTTAGTGAGAATTAATGAAAGATGAAAGAAGGGAGGATATCACAAGATACTGATCAAAAATGCTGTTCCATCTGCCAAGAGACTTATTGGTCGTGGGTTTATTCTGCAACAGGACAATGATCTGAAACCTGCTTCTAAGTTGTGCAGAGTACAACAGAAAAGAGCAATGTGGAGAACTGAAAAATATGATTTGACCAAGTCAATCACCTGATTTAAATCCCACTGAACTCTCATGGGACGAACTTGACAGAAGTGGAAAAACTGAGTTCATGAAAAGCTGAAGAACAGTGGAATAATTTACAAACATGATGGACTGCAATATTTGCAAAAACACTACACAATCTAATCTCCAGCATGCCAAGAGTTTGTGTAATGGTTCCGAGGGCAAAGGGTGGATGTTAAAAAGAGCCTAAAATCTAAACCATATTGTACTGTACTTAATACTAGAGAGAAAAAAATATTAATTTTGTTGATCTTTTTAATTTTTACAACATGTTTCTACATTAAAATAAAATATTGTCACCCGAACGTCGGGACTTCCTGTGGAGCCGACCGGCGATGGGGCCGGACGGGAGGCGTTCGCCCACGCCCACCCATTTGTCTTACAGCGGTAACGAGGGGTTGTTGGAAAAACATCACTGTGCCGTCTCTTTCTGCTCCCCCTGAGTTCTCGAACATACAGGACATTTCATCTAATCCGGAACCTTCTAGATTGGCCAGTTGGTCCTATATAAGCAACGCGTCGGGCTGGAAGTTCAGTTCAGTTCTTGTCGAGCGGTCGTGAGGATCGCCCAGTGAGAGAACGGACTGTGTACGTGCATCGGAGAAGTGTACGTAACTGCGTGCAGTGTACCTGTGACAGACGAACTGATGAATTGTAATTGTGTGCATTACGTAATCCTGTACAATCGTCAAGTGCTCCGATTGTAATTCGGTGGAAATAAAGAACATTTTTGAGTGGTGCAATTGGACTTTTCATTTCACGAACCCACAAAGTCACAACTGGCGTCAGGAAGTGGGATAACGGCCATGGAATCGGCACTGGAAAAGATTTTACGCAAAATGGAAGAAATGAAGGCGGCCAGCGACAACCTTACCGCCAAGTTGAAGGAAATGAAGACGGCAAATGAAAACCTCGCTGCGAAGACGGAAACGGCAAACAACAAGTTGGCCACGACAATGACCGCAAAGATGGCCGAACTGACCACGGAAATGAAGGTGGCGAACGAGGCTCTCGCCGCCAAATTTGAAGAACTGTTGGCAGGCGTGAGGGATGACGTGACGGAGCTGGGCAAGCGGATGGGCCAAGTGGACGAGCGGGTCGAGGACCTGGCGAGCCGCGTTAACAACCTGGAAGGGAAGGCCGACAGCAGCGTCAAGTCCCTGAACGCCATGGTGGAGGACGTCGTCGGCAGGAGGTTGAAGGATTTAAAGACCGACGCAGCGGGACGCAATACAACAACGGCGCGCGTCAAACCTCCGAAATATGACGGCGCGTCAACATTTGAGGTCTTTCGCCGCCAGTTCGACACAGTGGCCAAGCACAACAAATGGTAACCAGAGGAGGAGGCCACACAGTTAATAGCCAGCCTCCAGGGACGGGCCGCGGAAGTCCTGAACGCGGTACAGACAACGGCGGCGCCCAAGGACATCTGGGAGGCCCTGGAGAATCGTTCTGGAAATCACCGCTTAGCCGCAGCGTACCGCAATCAGCTAAAGGAAAGGTCACAGCAGCCAGGGGAGACGCTGCAGGAGTTCGCCCTGGCAGTTGAACAACTGGCTAGCAAGGCCCTAGTCGACCTCCCACCAGAGTTCGTATCCCGGGAAGCTGCCTACACATTCGTTGACAGGGTACGAGACACGGAGATTCGTCAGCGCCTAATGCTCGGCGATTATAAAACCATCCACGAGGCGCTAACGGCAGCATTAAGGATGGAGGCGGCCAAGGTAACAGCTATCCCGACGTCGAGAACGAGAAGTGTCCGCTACGCCGGAGAGAGATGGCCAGCCGAGGGACGCCGGCGAAGACCTAGTGGCCTGTGTTGGGGGTGTGGACAGCCCGGACACCTAGAGAGAGACCGCCCACACCAGGAAGAGCAGCCGGAAAACGAGTAAGGGCCGTCGTGGGGAGGGGCACGTCGGCGCCATCACCACCATCCCCTCGAGTGACATTGCGTGCTGTCAGCCGGCGTATGGATGACAGCCTCATCGCGGACGGTTGGGTGAGAGGGAAGCCGTGCCGCGTGCTGGTGGACACCGGGGCAGCCGTGACCATCATCAGACCTGACGTGGCGAAGGGTTTGCCGACAAGGAAGCCGAGCCGACCATACCAGCTTGTCACGGCATCGGGCAACACCTTGCCTGTGGAGAAGGAGGCCCTGCTGGAGCTGACCTTGGGAAGGAGCACCGTACGTCTGTGGGTGTTCGTCGCGAAAGTGGCTGAGGAGGTGATACTGGGATTGGATGCCCTCAGGAGCCATGAGGCGACGGTCGACGTCGGCAAGAATGTCCTGCGGCTCAACGGAGAAGAGGTTATACTCCGTCAACCAGAAGAGCGCCTTTGGAATTTGCAGGGTCGTCTTGAACGAAGACGTGGTTGTCCCCGCGAGGAGCGAGGTGGTGGTGACGGCGCGGCTGGAAGGCCAGAGAACCAGGAACGTGATGCTGGACCAGAAGACGCCTGTACACGGCCTATGTGTAGCCAGGGCATTGCTGCCGTGCCGAGAGGTGCCAGTGAGACTACTAAATCCAACGGACACCGATCTCGACGTCCAGGCCGGAACGGAGTTGGGAACGTGCGAGCCCGTGGTAAGCGTAACAGCAATCGACAAGACACAGGAGCCGGTGCCGACGCAACACCTGGGGCCCCGGCTAGAAGGCTTACTGGAGAGGGTGGCCGACCACCTGACCGCAGAGCAGCTGGAGAAAGTTCCACAACTGCTAAGACGATACCAGCGCGTCTTCAGCCAAGGTAACAGTGACTACGGCCGCACGGACAAAGTGCTTCACCACATCGACACCAGGGACGCCCGGCCTATTCGGCAACCACCTAGACGCGTTCCGCTGGCGAAGAAAGGGGCGGTACGAGACGTGCTGGAGGACATGAGATCCAGGGGAGTGATTGAAGAGTCTGACAGCCCTTGGTGTTCCCCTGTTGTCTTGGTGACGAAGAACGGCGAGCTAAGCTTCTGCGTGGACTACAGCAAGCTGAACGCTGTCACCCGGAAGGACTGCTTCCCCTTACCCCGGATTGACGACACCCTGGACACATTAGCTGGTGCACAGTGGTTCTCGACCCTGGACCTGAAGTCGGGCTACTGGCAGGTAGCTCTAGACCCGAGAGACATGGAGAAGACCGCATTCTCGACAGGCCAAGGGCTCTGGCAGTTCACAGTTATGCCCTTTGGCCTCTGCAACGCACCAGCTACCTTCCAACGCCTCATGGAGTCAGTGATGAGAGGATTGACTTACGACGTCTGCCTGCTATACCTGGACGACATCATCGTCGGTAAGACTTTTGAAGACCATCTCGAGAATCTGAGTAAGGTGCTACAGAGACTGCAGGCGACCAACTTGAAGCTGAAAGCGAAGAAGTGCCAGCTCTTCCGCAAGGAAGTGAACTACTTTCGCCACATAGTCTCAGCAACCGGAGTGGCCACAGACCCGGAGAGAACACAGGTTGTGAGAGATTGGCCTCGCCCAAAGAATAAGAAAGAGTTGCGCAGTTTCCTGGGGCTGTGCAGTTATTACCGCCGCTTCATAAAGGGGTTCTCTAATATCGCCAAACCCCTCACCTGCCTGACAGAGGAACACCGGCCTTATGTGTGGACGGAGGACGCCGAAGACGCTTTCCAGCACCTGAACAAGACCCTGTGTAGCGCTCCAATTTTGGGATTTTCACAACCAGGTGGCGCCTTCATTGTGGACACCGACGCCAGCGACCATTGCATTGGAGGCGTCCTATCACAGATCCAGGACGGCCATGCGCGGGTGATGGCCTACTAAAGCAAGACGCTATCCAAGGCAGAGAAGAACTACTGCGTCACCCGGCGAGAATTATTGGCGGTAGGAAAGACCTTGGAGCACTTCCACAAGTACCTGTACGGTCAGCCATTTCACCTGAGGACTGACCATTCCGCCCTAACCTGGCTATTGAGCTTTAAGAACCTGGAAGGCCAGACAGCACGTTGGGTCCAGAGGCTGCAGGAGTACGACTTCACCTCGGAACACCGTAGAGGGAAGAGCCACGGTAACGCTGACCCCATGTCCCGAAGACCCTGTCCAGAAGAGTGCGGCCAGTGCACAAGAGTGGAAGAGAAGGAGCGTGCCGCAGCAGTCCGAGTAGTCACGGCAGTGCCTGCGGATGGCTGGGATAGCGCAGGCCTGAGGAGGGAGCAGCTGGCGGACGCAGACTTGGGACCACTCTTGAGGGAAGTGGAGGCAGGGACGAGACCAACCTTGGAGGACATCGCACCGAGGAGCGCCACCTACAAGTCGTACTGGGCCCAATGGGACACGTTGAAGACCAGAGAGGGCGTGCTGATCCGGGTATGGGAATCACCCGATGGGAAGACGCAGAGAGATCAGTTGGTACTTCCCCGGAGTAAGGTCCCGGAAGTCTTGTGGGAAGTGCACGCCGGTACTTCAGGAGGACACCTGGGAGCGAACCGAACGATTGACAAACTACGGCAGCGCTACTACTGGCTGAGGCTCCGAGCAGACGCTGAGAGATGGTGCCGTCAATGTCACGTGTGCGTAGCGAGTCGCGGCTCCCAGACAAAGAGCCGGGTTCGCATGCAGCAGTATAACGTCGGAGCGCCATTCGAACGGATCGCCGTCGACATAGCTGGACCATTTCCGATGTCCGGCCGAGGCAACAAGTACCTGAAGGTGGTCGTGGACTACTTCACCAAGTGGCCGGATGTGCATGCCATCCCGAACCAAGAGGCAAGGACAATCACAGACTGCCTCGTGGAACAAGTGTTCTGTCAATTTGGGGTACCGTTAGAGCTGCACAGTGACCAGGGTACCAATTTTGAGTCGAACCTAATGAAGGAGGCACTACAAAGGCTTGGGGTGAACAAGAACCACACGAAGCCTCTACATCCCCAGTCGGATGGCATGGTCGAAAGATACATCAAGACCTTAGAAGAACACCTGAGGAAGGTCGTGGCCAGCCATCAGCAAGACTGGGACGTCAAGGTGCCACTGTTCTTGCTGGCCTACCGCTCGTCAACACACGACACCACGGGGATGACGCCAGCCAGCTTAATGTTCGGCCGAGAGTTACGCCTCCCTTGTGACCTGGCTTTTGGAAGCCCTCCGGAGGTGAAGCAGCCAGTGACCGAGTATGTGGAGAACCTGGTGGACCATCTCCACGACATGCACGAGATGCCTCACCAGAACATCCAGAAGGCGAGCGACCGCATGAAGACCAGGTATGATAGGCAAGCCAACAGCCAAGGGTTCCAGCAAGGTGACCTGGTCTGGTTGTACCGTCCTACCTGGACCAAGGGACGCTGTCCGAAGCTCCAGCAGCCATGGCAAGGACCGTACCGGGTGGTGAAGAGGATTACCGGCATGGTCTACCGCATCCAGAAGGTTCCCCGAGGGAAGATGTTGGTGGTACACCTGGATCGCCTGGCACGCTACGATGGTGCTGTTCGGTACGACCAGCTTTGAGGAGGGAGCAGTGTCACCCGAACGTCGGGACTTCCTGTGGAGCCGGCCGGCGATGGGGCCGGATGGGAGGCGTTCGACCACGCCGACCCATTTGTCTTAAAGCGGTAATGAGGGGTGGCTAGAAAAACATCACTGTGCCGTCTCTTTCCGCTCCCCCTGAGTTCTCGAACATACAGGATATTTCATCTAATCCGGAACCTTCTAGATTGGCCAGTTGGTCCTATATAAGCAACACGTCGGGCTGGAAGTTCAGTTCAGTACTTGTCGAGCAGTTCTGAGGATCGCCCAGTGAGGGAACGGACTGTGTACGTGCATCGGAGAAGTGTACGTAACTGCGTGCAGTGGACCTGTGACCGACGAACTGGTGAATTGTAATTGTGTGCATTACGTAATCCTGTGTAATCGGCAAGTGCTCCGATTGTAATTCGGTGGAAGTAAAGAACATTTTTGAGTGGTGCAATTGGACTTTTAATTTCACGAACCCACAAAGTCACAATATATAGTTTTTTTCATACATGATCAAAAACTTTTGACTGGTAGCATAAGTCATCTTTAAATGGTTAATTTTGTTACAGAGATACTTTACATTTTCTTTTGGAGTTTTAAGTTTCTGCCATTGAAATGCCATTAAATGTCTAAAGAACTGTGACTTTTCATGTATATGTCAAGTCAATTATAGTCAAAAAGCTGCTGTCAGCTTATAGTAAGCTAGATAAAGATGTGTCCATGCTGTTGAACTAAACAATATTAGTTTTCTACACTGCATACTCTTATTCAAGTCCAAATCTGAAAAATATGTAAAACCATAGAAGTCTTGGTGCAGATGAGATCAATGGAATGAAGCAAATTGAGGTAGATATTTCACCTAACTAAATGAAATGGATTACCAGTTTCTAACATCTGCTTAACCACACTTCCAACATCTTCTCAAGGTCACATTCGCAATAATGTATGTTACAAAATGTTTAACACTTATTTTCAAAGAATGTATAGTTTCTATTACTATAAATTTTATTCTGTCAAGCTAAGTTAAAAATTACAAGAAACAATATATTTTAGTTATTCAAAGTTATGCCAAGTGGATCAACATACTACTTCTAATTTATTCTTTCTATTTCCCTACTGTTTATAAGCATATACCATAAAGACTGAGCTGGCAATTATATCTAACCCAATGCTTAAGAAGAGGAAGACATATTTTGTAAAATTGGTATCAGAGAAGTGAAGCCCCACCAACCCTTATCAATAGCTTGGCACAGATTTAGTTAACATAAATTAGTATATTAAATAAACTCTCATTGTTAACAATCAAGCATATCAAGTCTTTCTTAAGCACCTATTGCAAAATGTTTTATAGTGATAAATGGTGTTTATCATTTAGTTAACAGGCTATTTATGTATTTTGATCAATACTTAAGTTTTGTGGAAAATGTAGTTGAAATCCAAGTTGGATGCTCTACATCAATAGGTTCCTTCATTGTCCATTCCATGTAGTCCACATTGTCTTTATCATCCACCAATATGATTGTATGAGTTCTGAAAACAAAATAAGAAGGCATGTTTAAGAGTACTTAGAGAAATGCTTCTTTAAAATTATTACACAGCTTGGAAGGAATTTTACAACTTGTATAATTAAACTTGTTTTACTTTATCTAAGGAAGTAACATTTGACTACTGGAATGATCTGCCACACCTAACAAATACCTATATGAGAGCCGATGCAAGGCATTGTAGAGTAGTATTTAGAGTTTATGTGTTTCGAGTTGAGTCGAGTGCAGTTCTCTGGTGACGAGTTGGTGCAGTAAAGCAATTCACGAATCAGTCGGTCAGTTGAGCTTTTTTAATATTCCAAGTTCTGTGGTGAGAAGTTGGCAGCCATGGAACCATGCAGTGATGCAGTTCATAAGTCAGTAAGTGTGGCTCTGTGGTGAGGAGTTGGTGGGCAGTGGATCAAGCAATGAAGCAGTTCATGAGTAAATATCAGAGAAGTTGTACTCAGCTTGGCATGCAGATGTAAACGCTGCATATGTCAGAGAGTTTACTAGCAGTACAAGAGGTGCTTGCAACACATAGACATATGTTAAAGCTGTGTATATGTGTAAAAGAGAAGATGATTGTATGTTAGCATTGTACTAAGTTTTTTTGACAATAAAGAAGTTTGAGATGAACTTTGTTTCTCATCCCATGTTTTGTGTTTTTGTCGCAATACTTTTAAAGGTATTTCATAGCCTACACTGTCCTATCAATCTGTTCAAGGGAGAAGTTCCTTGATAATTGATTTTCATAATATAAATTATTTCAATAGAAATGAAAATTACTTGCTTTAACTTTTTAACATGGAGGTCAATACACATCGTCATTATAATCATCATCATCTTGAATCTATGCTCTTTAACATACCTCTCACAGAACTACAATAATTTTCATAGTTTTTGAGTTATCAAAATGGAATTAAGGTCCTATTACTTTTTCTACACTATAAAAGTGCTCTGATCACTTCAATGATGTGCGACTTGTTTCCCAACCCACTTCTTATTTAAGACAACTCATTGGTTAACTTCATTTAGCTGAAGGCAAAACACATGAAGAGTGGAGGTGATTTATCCCTTCTTAATGCTGACTCATTCTACAGATCAAGGCATTTTACTAAATTATTATGTGAAAAAAGATTTTTTGGGAAGAAACTAAAGTTATATTGGATTATTTTGATATAAATTACATTACAGTAGGGCCAATAAGGATCATGCTTCCAACATATATAAAACTACTACATTATATACATCTTCTGGGCTTGTAACTCAGGAGCTCTCAAGCTCGTAATGCTGATGATGCCGGATGCAGTTTATGGCGAAATGTTAGATGTTAAACTAACTGGACCATGGCCTAGAAGGCCGAAAGATGTATATAATGTAGTTGACGATGCTGGACGTGAAAGCCTTAGCACTTATATATAAAACAGTCACTTAGAACCTGCATCAGGTTACTTAATGTAATTAACCTGCATTGACAATCTAATCCAAAGATTTCATAATTCCCCAAATGCTATTTAGACAATTGAGAATACATTTTCATTTCTAGGTGAATTGAAGAAACGAAAACTACAATGATTTAATATGGGTGTGTAATTAAGTAAAAATGGATATTATATAAAACAAAAATATGTTCTTGAGTACCAACAAGGTGGAGGAGAAAACCACCTTTGTATTGTTCAACATAATTTCACTCTATAAATTCTAGCACAAAATATTAAACCTTCACTTGCTTGAAATGTAAAATATTGTCTTTTATTACAAGAACTTTAAGAAATCTTGCAGCAAACCAATAATGTTCAGAAAATGTACTTGCACAAATTAGCTTTCGGAAGAAAGAAATCCAGGGAAATAATTTTCAAATATGTTATTTAGGAGAATGTTTAATTTTCTGTCAATTCCATTAACTGTATAACCATCCTAGCATCATAAGTATTACCTAGTTCCATATCCATTTTCTGGAATGTTTATAAATACTGCACTAGTCTTCTCAATCACAGCCTGTGTGCGACGTAGAGCACGCTGCTCCAGCTCTTTATCAGGAAGATGCCTGTACTCAGAAGAAATGTTTTCTGTTAGTATTTTGTTAGTAGTAAGCAATATAACAAGTAATGTATACTTATAAAGAAAGCTGTTTTTATAATTATGACTCCAGTGCTCATGTTTAGAGGACTTTGAGGGAAAAATATGTTATATTTTAACAAAATCTATATTTTTTAGTGCAGTGTTTTTATGGTGCATAAATTATTATAAAAAATATTTTCAGAATGAAGAATTCACATACTACTTGCAGAAAATTCATAATATGCATTTTTCCATTTAAAAAGGCAGCCAGCAGTAGGTGATTGTTGTAAAACACAAAGAACATGTACAGGTAAATTTTAGAAGGTCAGAATCAGAATTAAAAAATTCATTGCCATAGCAGGGATATGACCCACAGATCTTTTGATTTACATGCCATTTCTCTATCACTGTGCTGCCATGGCAACATGTCAGCATGACATTAAATTCTCCAGTTGATATCATGCCGGCATATTGGCATGGTAGCTCAGTGGTAGAGCAACCATGCACTGAGCAGAAAATCTATGGTTGAGATCCCTGCTAAGACATTGAATTTTTCAGTTCTTTAATAACCATCTAAGTTTCAACTACAGTTAACTTGTGTGTGTTAGAACAATCACGTATTGCTGATTGACCTTGTAAATGGAAAACTATTATAAAAAGATGTTGAAAAGCCCGGGAATTAAGTACTTACAAATTGTAAGTAATTATTGAGGTAAATGTTCTCGAACTAAGATCTCCTCAGGGTATGCCAGGAAGATGTGAATCAGCTGGAGAATTTAATGTCATGCCAGCATGTTGCCATGGTAGTCAGTGGTAGAGCAATTGTGCATAGATCAAAAGATCTGTGGTTCAAATCCTGGTTTTTTTTCAGTTCTGATTCTAACCTTCATAATATACACTTTGACATGCAAATATCTTAAGCTGTATTTTAATCAAATTCAATAGAACCATTTTTGAGAAAATAAAAAATTAGGAAATCTTATAAATGTTATTTTGGGTGCACAAATTTTCTTGAAAATCTTTGTTACATCGTATCATTACAAAACACTCTATTTGAATATCCAGATTCTTGTAATATGTTCTTTACTATATGTAATTTCTTATTTTATAGAAAATTTAGGATAGGTATTGAAACTAAAAGAGAGGAGGAGAAGAAGAATCTATACTTTGATGCACTTTTGAAATGAAGGAAATTATTGCAAATTTCAAACTATTTAACAAATAGTTAATTACTGTGCAGAAGTACTGATAACATCATCACCTTCAACTTCCATGATACTGGAGCGCACACAAAATCAAGCTCTTAGGCTAATTACTGGAGCTATAAAAACTACTCCTATAATAACCTTACAAGCATTTACATGCAACAGACCCATAATGACAGATTTAGAAATGCAAGCCCTTTTAACATATGAAAAGCTCTTAAGAATTCCAGAGAATAATAAATGGGTAAAACAACACACATCCACCTTCAGTTTGAAAATTCAATTAGGCTTCATACAGAAAGTTCAACAACTAAGAAATAAACTAAATTACTCATCCAAAATAGAACCTTTCATGTCTCTTAATAACCCACTGAACATCATTGAATTAGAATACTACCTAGATTTACTTGCAGATTTTAAAAAGAAGGAATACTCATCTACAGAAGCTAAAGCATATGCCCTTGAAACCATAAATGTAAGATATCCAGTTGACAAATGGACACACATCTATACAGATGGCTCTCTTTACAATCAAGAAGATGGAGCAGGAGCAGGAGCTACCTGTAAATTCTTTTCTTTCTATAAGCATGTTGGAATTTACTTAACAAGTTTTGATGGAGAAATTGATGCAATTTATACTTCCTTACAATCTATTTGCCTGGACAAATAAGCTTTCCAACATAGTTTTCTTAACAGATTCTAAAGCAGCTATTTAGGCTATTATTTCAAATGACAGCCCAAAAACCGAAAAGATAAATGAAATTCATAATATGATTAAACATCTTCAAAATTTAAATATACGTATAGTTTTCCAAAGGATACCATCTCACTGTGGAATTTCTGGCAATGAGCAAGCAGATATGTTGGCCAAGAAGGGTTCCAAAGATCTCAAACAATGAAACAAAATATCCCCTATGAAACAGTTAAAAGATTAATCAAAAATATCTTCACAAAACTATATAACAGCTATCTAGTTTCCTCTGAAAAACTTAATTGGAAGGATCTCCAAAACAAACTAAAGACAATTCCAGAACTACCTCGAAAATCTTCAGTAGCAATGTTCAGATTAATCACAGGCCACAATTGTTTGAATGGACATTTATTCAAGGTTGGATTAACAACTTCTCCACAGTGCTGTTTATGTGGTAAAGACGATTTAATGAACATCGATCATGTATGTGAAACTCTCCAAAATGAAGATCTAGTCTCCAAATATTGGGAAGCAAGAAGAAAAATGATTTTATTATCAAATTCTGAGCATTAAATACACACACAAACAAATAGTAAATAACAGTCATATAATCATGGCAAAGGGTAGAAAAGAACAAGGCATGAGATAACAACAGATAATACAAACAAATAGAGTTAGAATATTTAAATGGAGAGAACAAGGAAAGCATTTTAGCACTACATATTCTGAGTTGTAAAAATGTTATAGTAAAACCACTCGCTCTCTAAATTAATTACTCTATAGAACAGGGCAAACTTCCAGAAGTATTGAAATTAGGGATTATTAGGCCAATATTCAAAAAAGGGAATGAACAACAGATGAATAATTATAGACCAATAACTTTATTATCTGAAGTAGCTAAACTGTTTGAAAGAATTTTTTTTATTGATAAGATTAGACAAATATTTAAGCAAATATGTTGTACTAAACAGTTTTCAACATGGCTTTAGGAAGGGTCAATCTACGATTTCAACCATTAATCAATGCATACATGAAATAATCGGGAAACTGGAAAACAATGAGAAGGTTAGCACCTTACTTTTTGATTTGTCTAAAGCGTTTGACTGTGTTGACCACCATATTTTAGTTAGCAAACTTGAGAGCTATGGCAAAAGAGGCCTTCCCCTTGATCTAATTCACTCCTACCTGTTGGGCAGAAAAGATTTAACAGAGATAGCATACAAAAAAGCTAAAATCAGAATTGGATACTGTTAAATTTGGTGTACCACAAGGCTCTGCATTGGGTCCATTATTATTTATTTTATATATTAAGGACATAAAAATCCCACCAAAGACTACTGCTGTAACCTATGCTGATGATACAACAGCCATATGCTGGAATAAATCAATAGAAGGGCTGAACATCACTCTAAACAACACTACCTTTGAATTGCTGAACTATTTTCAATCTGTCAAACTACAATATAATATGCAAAAGACCAATATGATGCACTTCAACTTGCTAAAAAAATATGATGGTAATATAAATCTAAAAGTACAGAGTGACGTTGTGTCAGAAGTGAAAACAAATTTTTGGGTATTGTGTTAGATAATCGACTAACTTGGGCTGCTCATATTGAAAACATATGCGGAAAAATGAGTAAATCATTATATCTCTTAAGATATTTTAGCAAGTACAACAATACAAATATCCTAAAATTAATATATTATGGATGTATCTATCCATATCTAATCTATGGAATAGAAATATGGGGTTCAGCAGCCAAAACACACATGGATAAACTGCTTATTTACCAAAAAAAAGTGTATTAGGATCATTTATAATATAAAAGCAAGAGAATCTTACAGGGATACTTTTATAAATAAAAAAAAAAACAATCACCATCTACTCTCTGTATACTTATACAGCTATAATGTTTACTGTGGACAAGTGTAATCCAGTTAAAAACAGTCAGGTATATGAACATAACACCAGAACCAGTATGAATTACTATAAAGATAGTGTAATTAAAACTGTCTATGAAAAGGATGTACATATACTATTTCAATTTTTTTTCAATTTCATTTTATTGCTCTTTATAACAAGTACAATAGTATACACAATTGAAAACTTGTTTAAGATCATAGTCCAGTTAAAAATAAATAAAGACAATCAATACAATTACAAGTAATAACAGTTAAAATGCTAAAATAATACATAAAGATGATTGTAATACAAATACATTAATAAAAAGTTACTGTAGGTCAATTACATTATTATTCAGAAATTCTTCCACATCATAGTAAGCTTTTGATTTAAGAAAATTAGTTAATATATGTTTAAACTTAGGTAATGGAGTAATATTTCTAAAATTTATTGGTAATTTATTGAATAATTTACTGCCAATATATCCAATCTTTCTTTCATATAATTTTAGTCTATGTGATTGAGTTATCAAGTTCTGTTTTCCTCTAGTGTTGTAGTTATGAATAGCTGAATATTGAGGCAAAGACCTATTTCGTATATACAATATGGACTTTAATATAAAGATACTGGGAAGAGTTTTGAATGCTTCCTTACAAGGACTAAACATTGGCAGATAGCCCGCCTTGGTAGCGTGGTGGTAGCATGTCTGCCTCACGTACAAGAGGTCCCGAGTTCGAATCTCTGTCAGGGTGAGTTACCTGGATAAGGTTTTTTCCGGAGTTTTCCCTTATCCTGTAAGACGAATGTCGGGTAACTCTAAGCTCCATGGACCCTGGACTCATTTGAGCATCATTTCATCCATTCCATTCATCGTCCGATATGACTTAACGTTGGAGGACGTAAATTACAACAACAACAAAAAAATTGGCAGATAGGCTATGTATCTGATGGCTCGTTTTTGTAGTGTAAAGATTTTTTTGAGATTGGCTTTAGATGTTGATCCTCACAGCTCTATGCCATATGTAATAATTGAATGAATGAAAGCCAACTTCTTGGCAGTTTCAGCTGATACAAATTTTGATATATTACATATAACAAAAAGGGCTGATGATAATTTCTTTTCAATTTTATTAATAGAAATTAAGCTTTACAATAAACTGCCATCTGATATTAAATCAATAGCTAGCGTCTCAAAACAGCAGTTTAAATGGAAGTTGTCTTTCCTCATAAACAAATGTTTATACAACTTAAATGAATTATGACATTGTAGCTTTAATTATATTTGAAAGTGTTAAGTTCATTAAACTGTGTAAGGGATCATGTGTAGAATTAGTTTCTAATGTTGTAGAATTGACTATGTACAATTGGTATTCATGATGAAAAATTGACTATGTCAGACATTGTAACCAACATCTATTGACAATTATGATGACGTCATCGTCGTCATCATCATCATCATCATCACCATCATCATCATCATCATCATCATATCATATCATCATCACCATCACCATCATTATTAGATATGGAACATTCTGGACTGTTGTATAGAAGTTGCTGTTAAAGCAGGAAGTTATAAAAAACCATAATGGAAGTAATACCTAGTAAAATGAACAGTAGCAGAAGACAAAGAGGAAACATAAAGGATGGTTTGATGAAGAGTAAGCATCATCAAAATTGGAGATAGAGAGTTAAATACATGGAAAAGATAGGCAAAATTTTCTGATTAGCAAATGAATGAATGACTGACTGAATGAATGTGAGGGGTTTAAGATCTTGTTCCAAAAGTCATTTGGGCCTGATGTCACAAATAAGAGCTTTAAAACTTGTAAAATTTGAAGTTAAAGAGTTAAAACATGAATAAAAGCATGAAATATTGGGCAATCAAATAATTAGTGGAGTACATGAGTCATCAACAGCTAGTCATTTGGACCCCATGTCAAACTTCAAAAAGTTAAAACAAATTAAAGCATATCGAGATTTAACTGTATTGGAACACCACAGTGAAGCGAAAAATTATTAAATTTTAGATGAGTCGTATTTTTTACACATCTGCTTCACTTTCGTACCTATTTTGAGGACATGTACATATTTTGAGACAGAATTACCCACACTGCTGGATCTAGCTTCAGTCGCACAAGAGCCGTAGATGCAAACGAAGATTTGCGAAACATGTCCTCAAAATAGGTACGAAAGTGAAGCAGATGTGTAAAAAATACGACTCATCTAAAATTTAATAAATTAAAGCATGATTTTTTAAAGGTGCTTCTCCACTTTTCAGCGGTTACTCTTAATTCCCAATCTCCATCTGTACTTATCCTTCCATTCTCCTTCAACCAACTCCTGTTCACCCATCATCCACACTATTCCAGATTTCCATGAAGTTCTAGGCTGCCCTCGTTTCCTTCTACCACCTGGAGACCACTGTAGTATCATATTTGGCCACCTCTCTTCTTCCATCATTCTCATGTGACATTCCACTGAAGTGTTCGACTCTCAATTATTTCAATGACTGTTTCTTCCATATCCATTATCTAATATCTTTATTCTTTCTCCTCTCCAACCTGGATTCTCTGGCACTCCTTCTTATTCCATCCATTTCAATTGCTTGAATCTTATTTTGCTGACCCTCCAATAAACTCCTAACCTCTGCCCCACATGTCAATATATCTCTACAATGACCTGAAGAATTATCTTTTTTGTTTCTATTGTTATTTCCCTATTCCATTATACTCCATTCAACATCTTTACTTATCCTCTACCCTGTCTTATTCTGTAATCTACATCTGCTTTACAATTTCCAGATTCATGAAATCAAGGCTAAAAGCATAGGAGGATAAAATTATAAAAATTACACAAGATCTTAAAAATCTAAAATGCTCCTAAAATAAAAAATACAAATTAGACTTGTGAATTAAAACAATAAGGGATTAACAGACAGTCTGTATTTTTTTTCAGCTTGTCTGACTTCAGACCAATGACTAAAATTGCCATCCTCTTGCGACTCCTCTGACGTTTAGGAGTCCAATGAACCCTTGTGGTTCATGGAGTGAGACTGGGACTTCATAAATGGAGTGTGAATTGTGCAATCTAGCTTATGCCTGGAACAATTTTTAAGAGCAACACAGATTTGGTAGCTTTAATTGCTGGTTTGGGAACTAGAATATTCATGGCTGAAGTTGTTCACAGTGTAGATGTGGCATGATGCAATGAGGAAGTCCTCGCTGGCAAGTTTGTCAGAGTGCAAGCATCTGCTACAGGCACATGTTGTAAGTCAGCAGTGGTAATAGGGTACTGCGGACCACTGCGGCATCGCCTATGGTGTTAGCAGGTTTAAACTGCTCGAAATGCCACCATGAATCAGAAATTCTGAGTTATTCCTTAATGCGTAGCTCCTGTACACATTTTTCATCCCGAAACATAGAAAACGGTCGCAAATTAGGTAGATGGCACCCTCCACAGTTCACACATCAAAGTACTTGAGTGCAAACTGAATTCTCATGTGCTGATAGACCACTATGTTCAAAAAGGGCAAGACTGGTGAGCAAGCCTGTGGCACTGAAAACAGTGCATAGTATGTGGTTCATATTGGTGCATGCTGGCACATTCTTATCCGCAGAAAATGTATTCTGGTAACTTAGTATCCTTAAATGTAAGAAATACTGTCTGCAGAGGTCTTTGCCATCTTGGTTAGGAATTAACTAGTAGTTTTGCACATGTTGACCCGAGAGACAGGTATATAAATAGCTTATTTAAATTAATAAAAGAAATGGGAGGAATAGCATTAGGTTAGGCAGAGGATACCATAATTCTAGTTACAGGAAAAAAGAAATAGAGTTATGAAAAAGGGCAAATACTCACCTATGAAAAGTCAATAGACATTTACAAAATTTAGGTATAAGCAAAACAGAATGGATGCAAATCAATATTAGTAACAAATAACAAACAAATATAAATTTAGCAATAGAAGATAAAGAAATTTGAAAGGTAAATGAAACAACTACTTAGGATTAGTAATAGATAATGGACATGTTAAAAAAGTTATAAAGAAATTTAATTCAGGTATATATGTATTAAAATAAACAAAGTAGGTAAATAATATATAAAAATTACTGTGCATTCATTCACTCTCACTTGAGCTATGGAGTTGTAACTATGGAGAAAAAAGTACGAAACTAGTACGAAAAACATTAGCTTTAAGGTTATTTAGGCTGCAATACATTTAATATCAGGAATAAAAATAAGAGGGATACATGTAAATATGCATTAAAAAAATATTTTAACGTTAATGTATTAAACTCACATGAGAAAGGTATGATCAAAACAAAAATAGTGACATTCAAAAACATAACACTACAACAAAAGATAATTATTTTAGAAACAGACTTACCAGTATGCTAAACAACAATTTATAGAACACAGTATGAAAGATTTGTATAACCATTTAGTGCCTGAAATTAAACAGATAAACAAAAAAAACAAAACTGAAGGCTGTAAAATGTTATTTATTACAAAAGGCATTTTACTCCTTGGAAGAGTATAAAAAAGGATAGATAGAATATAGTATTTATGCACTCCTCATCATTTTGTAAATATTACTTTATCAATTTTATGTACATACAATTTTATGATTATTGCAAAATGTTTTATCAGAGTCGGCTGATAAGTCCCAGGCCTTACATAGAGATGGTGCCACTGGGCAATTTTGATGGATAGCATCATATAGTTTAACTACAGACTAGCTCATATTCACAGTTTCAGGTCAATGGCTTGTTAAGTTATTGAATTACAGCATTTTAAGCAAAGCAAATGTAGAGATTTTACGAAAATGGAGGATTTGAAAAAATGAGCAATGATTAATACTTCCATTTGAAAGACTTAACACCTAAAGAAATCAAGGAGGAAATGGACAGTACATTTAAAGACTCCACCCCTTAATATAAATGATTAAAAGGTGATTTGCAGAGTTTAAAATGACTCGTACAAGCACTTGTGATGAGCCTCGCTCTGGATGCCCTATGGAAGTCACAACTCCAGAGATCATTGAAAAAAATTCATTGTTTAGTACTGGAAAACTGCAGATTAAAGTTGTTTGAGGTAGCAGAGGCTGTAAACATATCGAAAGAATGTGTAGAAAATATTTTAAGTAATGTTTTGGGCTTTCACAAGGTCTGTTGGGTGCAAGGTGCTTTCACAAAGTGCAAGATGGGTGCCACATGTGTTGATACGTGATCAAAAGCTGCAAAGGACCTCATTTGGCAAAGAAAAGAACTTGTTCCTTCACAATGCTCCGGCCTCGTTCACTCATTGCAGTGGGAAAAATGCATGAATTTTTAAGTTCAAATTGCTTGAACATCCACCCTATTTGCCAGATCTAGCATCCAGTGTTCCCAAACCTAAAAACAATTTCTTGGAGGATGAAGATTTAACAGCAACGAGGTCATTGACACAGTGAACAGCTATTTCAAGGATCATGATGAATCACACTACAGAGATGGTTTAATTAAATTAGAACACTGATATGAAAAACATATTAGGCTTTCTGTACGTTATGTTACGAAATAAAGAAAAAAAAAAATTTGATTAATATTTTTTAATCATATCAGTGGACATATCAGCTGATCCTTGTACATTTGGAGACTGGTAACTATTTCCTCATTTGAGAGACTGTCAACAGTAGAGGTGTTGACAGCTCCTCCAGCAATTTGTGTGAGGCTACCCAGATGGGGTAGGTGCCCATCAAACTTGCTCTCAACAATTTCTGTGATTGGTCTGCAGTATTTGTTTCAATCAACAGCATATCATCGTGAAGGTATGTCATGAGTTTTACCGTACCACTGAGCCAATCAACTTCATGTTTGATGTAAAATAAACCAAAGTCCTTAAGAGTTTTCCTGTCACATGCCAAGGTCATAAACAAAATAGAGTAATCAAACATGGTTTTTGTTCAGGTACTTATGAATAGCACCCCCACTTGGAACCATCAGCGACAGCCTGCCATCTGGAGGTCAAACAAAAAGGTCACCTAATCTTCATGGTCTGTGCTATCATGGTGGCCCCTCCTATGAGCGATCTCAAGCGAACTTCAGAGGAGCTACCCTTTAAGCCCACTGCTTATCCATATGAGTAAATCATTCACCACACACACCAGAACTTTAAGCCCCTACCACAGGAATAACAACTTCTCTACTTTTTCCACGCTATGTGTAAAACACAGATTCAGGGGACTTGTGATTGATTACACCAGGGTTCCGTCAGTGTTCCGTTAGTCTGCAATACTAACTTAATGGCATATGCCCGTTATGAAATTAACGCAAGCCGAACCTCAAGGGGCTGCATGAGTGTGCATGACGGTATAAATGCACTCCTTATTAAGCTTACAAATAGGAGCAGTACAGAGGTTCCACTAAATCTTCATACCTGAGAAATCTGGAGAGCACACATGTCGGAAGTCATACTGAAACTTGCAAAAAAACCTCAGAGATAGGATAGATCCCTGCTGGTCAGACAGGAGTTAATAAACCTAGGACCTCACAAATTAATAATCGTAAATAAATTTAGAATATGTAGAAAGTGATGAATACTGATAAAATAGTATATGGACATGGTACAGCTGATGGGGGCGAAGGGGCTGAAATGGTAGGGAGCAGCTCCGCACCCTGGGATTGCCAAATTCTGTATCTACTGCATAACAACAGCAACAAACACAACGATAATGATGACAATAAAAATAATAAGAATAATAAGAATAATAACAACAATCACATCATAATTAATAATAATTAATAATCATAATACTAATAATAACAATAATAACAACAATAAAAATAATGATAATAATAATAAAACTGGTTGACAAGGTTTTTTTTTTCCCACAAGAGATCTGAATAGTGAATCTAGTGGCATTTTCCATCCTGAATTCAGATATGTAGTCAGAATTTTCCCATCAGTCATAGTTTTTCTGTAAAAGCTACTTTTCAAAATATGATTTTAGCATTTTCTTTGACCTGTCATAGGAACCGTTACCTCATATGTAGCTATTTTACTCAAGCTGTATTATTGAAATTATTTGCAATGTCATGCTGAAGCGCAATAAAATATGACTGTGGAGGTTCATAGTTGTTCATTGTTGTTGTTTAGACATGTTCAGACCTGTTTGGCATTGTGATGTGTCAGTATTGAGCTGACTGTGAGATTGTTGAGTAGTGAAATATTTCCTTTCTTTCTGTTTAGAAGTGTACTGTGTATGTTGTGCATGTTGTATTTCTGTGCTTTATTTTTTCATCATGCCAAGAAATTGTGTAAATCATGCAGATAATTTCTGCTATATTTGTGGTGAGCTGACCTTCAAGTCTCAGAGGCGAAATTTGAACCCACTTGTAAAGAAGTGTTATAAACTTTACTTTGGCTGTCAAGTTGATGATTTTGATAAGAGCTGGGCCCCAAATACATGCTGTTTTTTGTGTGCTAGACCGCTGACTATGTGGAAAAATGGTACACATCATATGCCATTTGCAATTCCCATGATTTGGAGGGAACCGAAGGATCATTTAACTGACTGTTATTTTTGTTTGATAAATATTAAAGGAATCACATCTAAAACAAAATATACAGTTAAGTATCCAAATTTGCAATCTGCAATGAGACCTGTCTTACACAGTGAAGAGTTACCCGTACCAGTATATGCAGATACGACCTTAAGTGATAACTCTGGTTCTGACCTGACTGAAACTCCAAATGATTCAGATGAATATTAAATGATCTTACATATGAAGCCAGTAGCTGTTCATCAGAACCATACTTTCCCAATCAGCAAGACCTTAGTGACCTGATTCGCGATTTAAATCTGTCTAAACAGCAAGCGGAAGTTTTAGCTTCCAGACTCAAAGGGTGGAATCTATTCCAAAAAGATGTAAGAATTAGTAGGTATCATAGCTGCCATAGTGTTTTCAAAGTATACTTCTCTGAAGAAAATGGTATTGTGTTTTGTAATAATATTTGTTCAGTTATGGAAACTCTTGGGCTTCAACACAGGCCAGATGAGTGGCGACTGTTCATAGACTCCTCTAAAGTAAGTTTGAAGGCTGTGCTGCTACATATTGGCAATAAACTTCCATCAATACCGGTAGCGCATGCCGCTGATATGAAAGAGACATATGAAAATATGAAACTAGTTTTAGAGAAAATACAATATGGAAAATATGAATGGAATATCTGTAGTGATTTAAAGGTCATTGCATTATTGCTTGGTTTGCAACTTGGGTTCACCAAATTTTGCTGTTTTTTGTGCGAGTGGGACAGCAGAGATAAGAAGTCTCACTACATTAGAAAGTCATGGCCAAAACGTGAATCTCTTATCCCTGGCCAGAAAAATGAGGCATGTGTCCCTTTAGTGAAGCCTGAAAAAATATTTTTACCTCCATTGCATATTAAGTTAGGAGTTATGAAAAATTTTGTCAAAGCTATGGATAAACTTTCTGATGGATTCTTGTACTTGAAATCGAAATTCCCCAAAGTCAATGATGCTAAATTGAAAGAAGGAGTTTTTATAGGACCACAAATCCGATCATTAATGGCTGATGAACATTTCGAGGGACTGTTAAATCCACTGGAGGAAGCAGCCTAGCAGTCTTTCAAAAGTTTGTGCTGCAATTTTCCATAAAGCAGAAAACTATCATGACATAGTGGCTGATCTTCTGCATTCTTATAAAGCTATGGGATGCATGTCTTTAAAAATTCACTTCTTGGACTCTCACTTGGACTTCTTCCCCGAAAACCTTGGAGCTGTCAGCGATGAACACGGTGAGCGTTTCCCATCAGCAAATTTCTACAATAGAGAAGAGGTACCAAGGCAAGTGGAGTTCCAATATGCTGGCTGACTACTGTTGGACTAAAATGAGAGACATTCCAGATGCAAAATATACCCGAAAATCACTATCTACCACTTTCTAGGTAAGTCAGAATCAGTAGTTATAATTTTGAGTTAGCTAGTTATGGATTTTTTGGAATTTATAAAATATTCAAATGAATATCACACAAAACTCCTGCCCGATGGGGAAAAACTGTAATTATATTTGAATTCAGCACGAAAAATACTTTTAGAATCTGTTATTTTAATTCTTGTGAAAGAAAAAAAGTTAAATTTTGTCGACCAGTGTATAATAAATAATAATAATGATAAATAATAATAAATAATTAAATAAATAATAATAATAATTCAATAAATCAATAAATCAATAAATAAATACTTAAATAAATAAATAAACAAATAAATAAATAAATAAATAAAAAATAATAATAATAATAATAATAATAATAATAATAATAATAATAATAATAATAATAATAATAAAAATCATAAATAAATAATAATAAAAATCATAAATAAATAATAATAAAAATCATAAATAAATAATAATAAAAATCATAAATAAATAATAATAAAAATCATAAATAAATAATAATAAAAATCATAAATAAATAATAATAAAAATCATAAATAAATAATAATAAAAATCATAAATAAATAATAATAAAAATCATAAATAAATAATAATAAAAATCATAAATAAATAATAATAAAAATCATAAATAAATAATAATAAAAATCATAAATAAATAATAATAAAAATCATAAATAAATAATAATAAAAATCATAAATAAATAATAATAAAAATCATAAATAAATAATAATAAAAATCATAAATAAATAATAATAAAAATCATAAATAAATAATAATAAAAATCATAAATAAATAATAATAAAAATCATAAATAAATAATAATAAAAATCATAAATAAATAATAATAAAAATCATAAATAAATAATAATAAAAATCATAAATAAATAATAATAAAAATCATAAATAAATAATAATAAAAATCATAAATAAATAATAATAAAAATCATAAATAAATAATAATAATAATAATAATAATAATAATAATAATAATAATAATAATAATAATAATAATAATAATAATAATAATAATAATAATAATAATAATAATAATAATAATAATAATAATAATAATAATAATAATAATAATAATAATAATAATAATAATAATAATAATAATAATAATAATAATAATAATAATAATAATAATAATAATAATAATAATAATAATAAATAATAATAATAATAATAAATAATAATAATAATAATAATAAATAATAAATAATAAATAATAATAAATAAATAAATAAATAATAATAAATAAATAATAATAAATAATAATAATAAATAAATAATAAATATTAATAATAAATAAATAAATACACAATAATAATAATAATAATAATAATAATAATAATAATAATAATAATAATAATAATAATAATAATAATAATAATAATAATAATAATAATAATAATAATAATAATAATAATAATAATAATAATAATAATAATAATAATAATAATAATAATAATAATAATAAATACATAATAATAATAATAATAATAATAATAATAATAATAATAATAATAATAATAATAATAATAATAATAATAATAATAATAATAATAATAATAATAATAATAATAATAATAATAATAATAATAATAATAAATACATAATAATAATAAATACATAATAATAATAATAATAATAATAATAATAATAATAATAATAATAATAATAATAATAATAATAATAATAATAATAATAAATACATAATAATAATAAATACATAATAATAATAATAATAATAATAATAATAATAATAATAATAATAATAATAATAATAATAATAATAATAATAATAATAATAATAATAATAATAATAATAATAATAATAATAATAATAATAATAATAATAATAATAATAATAATAATAATAATAATAATAATAATAATAATAATAATAATAAATACATAATAATAATTTAATTAATTAATTAAATAAATAAATAATAAATAAGTAAATAATAATAAATAAGTAAGTAAATAATAATAAATAAATAAGTAAATAATAATAAATAAATAAGTAAATAATAAATAAGTAATAATAATAAATAAATAAATAGTAATAATAAATAAATAATAAATAAATAAGTAATAATGATAAATAAATAATAATTAAATAAATAAATAAGTAATAATGATAAATAAATAATAATTAAATAAATAAATAAATAAATAATAATAATAATAATAATAATAATAATAATAATAATAATAATAATAATAATAATAATAATAAAATAAATAAAAATACTGATACTGATAATGATGATGATGATGATAATAATAATGATAATAATAATAATAATAATAATAATAATAATAATAATAATAATAATAATAATAATAATAATAATAATAATAATAATAATAATAATAATAATAATAATAATAATAATAATAATAATAATAATAATAATAATAATAATAATAATAATAATAATAATAATAATAATAATAATAATAATAATAATAATAATAATAATAATAATAATAATAATAATAATAATAAATACATAATAATAGTAATACTAATAATAATAATAATAATAATAATAATAATAATAATAATAATAATAATAATAATTTAATTAAATAAATAAATAGTAATAATAAATAAATAAATAAATAGTAATAATAAATAAATAAATAAATAGTAATAATAAATAAATAAGTAATAATAATAAATAAATAACTAATAATGATAAATATAATAATAATAATAATAATAATAATAATAATAATAATAATAATAATAATAATAATAATAATAATAATAATAATAATAATAATAATAATAATAATAATAATACTAATAATACTAATAATAATACTAATAATACTAATAATAATACTAATAATACTAATAATACTAATAATACTAATAATACTAATAATACTAATAATAATACTAATAATACTAATAATAATACTAATAATACTAATAATAATACTAATAATACTAATAATAATACTAATAATACTAATAATAATACTAATAATACTAATAATACTAATAATACTAATAATAATACTAATAATAATACTAATAATACTAATAATAATACTAATAATACTAATAATAATACTAATAATAATACTAATAATAATACTAATAATACTAATAATAATACTAATAATACTAATAATACTAATAATAATAATAATAATAATAATAATAATAATAATAATAATAATAATAATAATAATAATAATAATAATAATAATAATAATAATAATAATAATAATAATAATAATAATAATAATAATAATAATAATAATAATAATAATAATAATAATAATAATAATAATAATAATAATAATAATAATAATAATAATAATAATAATAATAATAATAATAATAATAATAATAATAATAATAATAATAATAATAATAATAATAATAATAATAATAATAATAATAATAATAATAATAATAATAATAATAATAATAATAATAATAAATTTTATTGTTACTGAGCTATTACAGCAATAGACAACCTCAGAAAACAAATATATAATACAATATAGAACAGCAATAGGGTGAAAGAAGCTAAGCTAATTAAAATTCTTATTGTCAAAGTATAACCAATTTCAGTCCAATCTTTGCGTTGATGTTCAGAGTTATATCTCCACATTTCTCTGGTGGCTCTGTCCCTTAGTTCTTGGTTGGCTGCCTATCCACCTATTCGAGTCGGTGCTGGTGTCACTGTTCCCTGGCTGCTTTGTAAGTGAGCCAAGAGCCCAGAAGAAGCTCAGGATATGATGAGCAAAATGTCCGCAAGTATGACCAAGATGACACGGCCTTCACCGGAAGCTAAGGATACTCATCAAGACACAGGCGATGGAAGCCTACACATCCAAATATACTGTCTATTCTGGGAACAATCTGCAAAGGTTAAATGGCAGAAAGACAACAAGAGTGAGAAGAATTCGAAGGAAAGGATGTCTCTTCCTATGAGTAAGGACTATGATACAATGAAGCTCAAAATATATATAATTTTGAGTCTAACTGCTACCCAGTGCTCTATATATTGCTAGTGTTTACCTAGAATGGGTTTCGTGAGGACCTTCCTAACATCCTCAGCTAATGCAGACTATTGCATTTTGATTTATTGAATTCCTTGGAGGCAATAGGGGCATCTGTGTTGGTATCTTGATGAACTTGAAGTTGGGTTATCTTCAAAGATGGTGTTGAAATTGAACAATTTTCCTTCATATTTCTTTATGAATACCTTTTTCCATATGGTTAATGCAGTTGGACCCTGAACACTTTTTAACTAGTGGATTTCTTGTTCTGTATCATGATTATCATTCCAAAAATGGTATGCTAGCACTGTTTGGGAAGATTGGGAAACTGTAACAAGAGCTAATGATGTCAATCAAAAATTTAATGCATTCATAGCAATACTGAATTACTACCTCAATATCACTATGCCAAAAACTAGAAAGAAAAAAAAGTAATCAATGGTTCAGTCATCAATTGTTGCAGTTTAGAAAACAGCTCTTAACAACTTATGAATTATTTAATAAATTTAAAACTGATAAATTAGCAAATACGTATAAACAGCAAAAAGTGCAATATAAACAATTAATTAAAATTACAAAATCATGGTAAGTTAATGATATCCTGAAAAAACATAATAACAAATCTACAGCTTTGTGGAAAGTAATAAATACCGAGAGAAACAAAGCAGATATTAAAAAAAAAAACAATAAACAGTGTAAAACTATAAATATTAAAAGCAGAAGCATTATTAACAGTGAAGTATTCTTCATATTTAAGTTTGAATTTATGAGTCACTATGTTTACACTCAGTCTTCACTTACTTGTTGTATAATTGAAACGTTTTCAAGATCATTCGATCTCATCATCAGCTGTTTCAATCTGACTCAATCTGTTCAGAATTTGGCCTATACACGGCTGGTGTGTAAGAACAATTTAATTTCTATTAATAGCTCCAATAGTGGTTGGAATATAAAGCCTGGACTTAAAAGTACTTACGTGTTGTAACTAGTCATTAAGGAGTGGTCTCTTGTGTTTGTATATCAAAATATCCTAGTGGTTTACCGGGATAATGAGAGTCATTTGGAGAATTAATGTCATACTGGCACATTGGCCATGGTAGCTGCAACTGGATGGAGACCAGGAGATTGTGTTCAAATCCCGGCTATGGCATTAAATTTTTCAATCTGACTCAACCTGTCTAGAATTTGACCTACATATGGCTTGTGTGAAAGAAAAATTTAATTTCTATGAATAGACCTAATAGTGGTTGGAAGTACTTATATGCTGTAAGTCACCATTAAGGAGTTGTCTCATGTGTACATGAGAATTTCCTAGTGGTTTAATGCAAGTCAATTGGAGAATTAATGTCATACTGGCACATTGGCTATGGTAGATCAATGTTTAGAGGAACAGGATGGAGACTGGGAGATCTGTGTTCAAATGCTGACTATGATATTGAATTTTTCAATCTGACTCAACCTGTTCAGAATTGGGCCTACACACGGCTGGTGTGAAAGAACATTTAATTTCTATTGAAAAACGTGTCAGAGATGGTCTTATTGATGGGACTGAAAATGCTGTATAAGATTTTCTATGAATTTTTGCATAAAACATACAGATGGATTCACAGAAAAATTAGGTTTAGAATAAGAGTGCAAATTATACATGACTTGCTGTCTTCCCCAAAGTTGCATGGTTAGCTTTCAAAACTCCAGTGGTGAAACAATTCACTTCAGTTATCTCCCCAATATGCTGTACAATAATCGAGAAGTTTTTATAGTGAATCCTTTGTTTACCTCTTAACATTGTAATTTTATACAGCTCTTAACTATTCCAAATACTGAATGCAATATCCTCTGATATTGATGCAAGTCAAAAACAAGTAGATTTGACTTCCATAAACTCCCTGTGATGTTTTCCAAGTTTTGAAAATGATGTGCAGCACATAAGTATAGGTACTAGGCAGTGGAAGAATCCTCAGTTGAAACAGGTGAGTAATTTGTAGATATTCACATTCATATTAAGTAAATTAAATTTTAAAATTTTTATCTTCTCTCTGGCCCCCCACACGCCCGCGCCCGCGCCCGCACCCACACCCGCACCCCCGCACCCCCGCACCCCCGCACACACGCACACACACACACACACACACACACACACACACACACACACACACACACACACACACACACACACACACACCAGTGCACAAACAAGGAGGAAAATGGCCCACAACCAACCGGAAACTTATCGCACAATACCTGAAACCATTCTGCACATATATTCATTCAATTAACTTATAAAAAGGTAGTTAATTTTAAATTCAATATACTTATAAATATACTAATTGAATTAGTGATAAGACTACAAGGATACTATAATACAATGCAATATAAGAATTGGCTAGTAAACTAAAGGAACTATAAAGATACAGGTTAGCAAAAGCTCAAAGATATATATCTCAAAAATAAATTAGGAAACAAGTCTGTTAAGCTTATAATATTAAAATTGAATCTGTAAATTAAAAATGAAATTATGTATCATAATGCATGTAATATTAGCATGTGATGGGGCATGCAGTTGATATCAATAAAGAAAAAAAAAACCATGCACGCACGCACACACTCTCCCTCTCTCCTCCTCCTCTCTCTTTATAATAATAGTATAGATAGAAAGACTTGGGGAACATAGTGGATACTGCTCTATATTAATGAATGAAGAAAGACTTGTATGCAGACAATCCATTTATAGGAGCTATAACTGCAATGGGACTGCAAGGAGCAATTAATAAAATACTGAAATTCTATACAGAATAGAAAATTTCAGTTAACATGAATAAACCAAAAGCTTTCTAAAAAGGAAGCATGGTTTATAAATTGATGACAGGAGTATAATATTTGGGAGTTTGATTATCAAGAGGCAGGATTATACTCTGCTGTTTGTGAAAATAGCAACACAAGAAGGAATTATCCGGATAACTTCAAACTTGGTGGAAGTGTAGAAGAGTGTACAAGCAATAAATGATTAGGTTTGCAGAGAGATGGGGTACACGTAGGCCGAGCAGAGCACTCGCGCTTCAGTCCAACAAGGTCAGTGCAACGCCCAGTGTAGTCATTGCAGAACTGTCAAACTAGGTGAAACTAAAGTGAAAGCCAGTACACCTTGTCGACGTCAAAGAAAGCCATATCAGCATTTGAACGAGTTCGAACGGAGCAGAATGATCAGTCTCCGAGAAGTGGGTTTGTCATACCGTGACATTTCAGCTCATACAGGGCATGCTGCTACGACAGTGATGCGTGTGTGGAAGCAGTGGATGAAGGTTGTACGCAGCGAAGAGCGGGAACTGGACCATGAAAATTGAACACAGCACGGGATGACCACAGCACAGTCACCTGGTCCACACGTTCATAACAAACCATACAACTTCATCCACAATGTTGGCTCGATGCTGGAGCACTACAACAAGTGCGAAATTGTCTGCATCATCAGTTCGTCGCCGTGTGCTGCAGGTTGGACTGGTTGCACGCATGCCATTACGTCAGCTTCCTTTTCCAGAAAGTATAAGCTCCTTTAACTGCAATGGACATGTGAACAGCGTCACTGAAGTGCTGAGTGGCAAAATGTAGTATTTTCGGATGAGTTCCACTTCAATGTATCCTACAGTGATGGCTGCATATGTGTCCGATGATACCACGGTGAATGCAACCTGTAGGCTTGCATTGTTGAGCGGCATAGTGGACAAACACCAGATGTGATGGATTGGGGCACAATTGGTTTCAACAACGGGTTTCCCCTCCTATGAATTGAGGGCACTTTGAACAGCAACCGGTACTAATGGTGATTGTAGAGCCTAAGGTACTCCCCCTACTTCAAGCATCTCTTCAGGCCATATTTCAACAGAACAATGTCCGGCCACATATTGCGAGGAATGTACTTCTTCGAAGAGCATGGGTGCCACTGCTTTCCTTGCCTGCATTTCCGCCTCACATGTTACCCATCGGACATGTCTGGGATATGGTTGGTCGGTATCTGGTGCGTCATGGTCCTCCAATAACTAGTGTCACGGAGTTGTGGGCTCCAATACAAACAGCGTGGAGGAAAATTCCTCAGGAACATATTCAGAACCTTTTCGATGCAATGCCATGGTGTAGAGCAGCTCTAACTGCAGCACATGGAGGCCACACAAAATACAGAATATTACGACTCAAAGGTCATGTACACATTTGAAAAGTTTATCATTTGCTATTTGTCATGTACCTAACTTGTGGTATTAAATTTATTGATTTCATGCGTTTCCTACTTGGTGTAGCAATTTTCACTAATAGTAGTGCATAATTACCGGTTAGGAAGCACATGGGAAGAACATAATGGCAAAAGGCCGAGCTGCTATTAGAGGAATAAGGACAACTAAATATAATTGGAAATGTTTTAAATAATCAAGACTTCACAGGTATTCAGCTGTGTCAGCTTGATCTTTATAAACTGACATGGCTGATCACCACAAAGCCTTGATTAAAAATGCTCACCATGAAAGCTTGAAGTCTGTTAAATAGTTGAAAAGAATGTATGAAGCATTGTTAGGATAAAAAAAATGCTGTATACATTAAAATAAGGGTGCTTCAGAAATGAACAAAAAATTAGATGAAATATATAGATTATTCTGCAAAGACTTTTGGGATCAATCAGGTCCATACCAAAGAAAGTAGAATGAAATAATTAAGAAGAACTGGGAGGAAGGAAATAGTTATGGAAAGAATACTGAAATACTAGTACAGAATCTTTAAAGACAAGATGGAGATATACCAACATTTTGTATGAATCAACAAAAGTTGCTTCAAGAAAGAATGACTACGAGCAAGGATGCGAAGAGAGATGGAGAAGATAGGAATAGCAACTAGAGAAAACAAATGATAACAGAGTTTGGGGAGTAATAAGAAATAGGATAGAAGATACAGATAAACATGAAATGTGGGGAAGTTTTGAAAATAAAAACTATTAGATTATATAAAAGTTTTTGCAAAACATGATGTCTACATATTTTCCGGAAAACTTACTCTGCATTGATATGTATTTTGCATGAGAAAGGCAAATAACAGAATTTATTCAATGGATAAATTATTGCCAAACTTTGACTTAATTATGATCGTGAAGTTACAAGTTAAGTTATTCTACTCAGCTGTAGTATGAATATAACGCATTTAGCATTAATTAAAAAGATCTACATATTTTTAGATAGCTGTACTGATGGACGGAGAGTGGGACAAGGGATGAACATAAGTAGAAGGGAGGGCTGGATGGAGAGATAGCAAGTTTTAAGCATATACTATGATTTAAGCATTCTTTTTTCATACATATATACTTTACATATTTTATTTCTGCTTCAGTCAAGTATACATAAGAATCTTTGCCATCTTTTCCCCTTTTGTTCCTTGGCCATCAGAATCATTGAGGGGTGTCTTCTGTATCTCCCCACTCTTCTTTTTCTGCTTCACTTTCTTTTTTCCTTTGCTTTATGTGAGATCTTCAATTCCTGTTTATTCTCTATCAGCACCTTTTTTTTTGTAATTTATGTCCTCCAACATTAAGTCATATCAGACGATGAATGGAATGGGTGAAATTATGCTCAAATGAGCCCAGGGTCCATAGAGCTTAGAGTTACCTGACATTAGTCTTTCAAGATATGGGAAACCCCTGAAGAAAACCTTATCCAGGTAACTCACACTGACCGAGATATGAACTCAGGACCTCTTGAACGTGAGGCAGACACGCTACCATCTATTTAAGTTAATTAACGGAAATTAATCATTTCTTCACACTAGCTGTATATAGGCTAAGGTTTTAGATAGAGTCAACCTGAAAAATTCAATGCCATGGCCGGGATTTGAACCACCAATCTCCTGGTTTCCTTCCAGTCACTCTTACCCATTGAGCTACCATGGCCAACGTGCCATCCTCACATTAAATTCTCCAATTGACTCATATATATTTTCCTGGTAAACCACTAAGTATACCGTCTATGCTACCGAGGCAGGTGTCTTTATGTTACCTGTTTTTTTCTTCTTTTTTTTTAACTAATGTTATTCAATTTCAATTCCTATATTTCTTCCGCTCATTTATATAATTTTTTACATTCAATATTATAATGTTCACTTCTTTCATTTTCCTACATAATTTACAAATCCTCTTTTTTTCTTCCTGAGAGATCCATTCAGTATACTGTGGCTACTGTCATCCACACCATTCCCTCCCTTTCTGTTCTTTTTTTTTTCTTTTGCATCAATCTATGTTTCTTCTCTATCTCCCCTTTAAATTTCTCTTTAAATATTGAGTCATTTTTTGTTTCCAAACTACACTATGTTTCTTCTTCTCTTGCTCTCCAGTCTAATTCTCAACTGTTTCCAAATCGATCATTTGAAGAAGTTCACAATTCTACCACTAGAGATAAGACAATAGATGACAACAACAGATAACAATCGGACCTTAAAGGCTGAGAATGGAAGCAACAACTTCTAAAATTAGTCCCTCAAAAAATAAAAATGTAAGTGATGGAGTGTTGAAAACCAACTACATTGTATCACAGTTCTTACACATTGGAATACAAATAATTTTTTCAAAAATTAGTACTGCATTTTAATTTCCTAAGTATTTAATCAATTTTCCTTAGAACTAGATAGCAGAGTAAGTGTTATCTGAACTAACAAGAGTTTATTGTTCTACTATACAGTGTAAGATGTTATTTTTTAATTATCTGTAAAGCTTGTTGGAAATGCATATATCACAATTTTTATAGTCAAATTAGCGTGTAGCATGTTTCCTAAACTGGCCAACCTTACATTTTACACAACCTATATACATCCTCTTATCACATATTGTAATATGTTGAAATAATACTGATTTTCAAAATTCAAAGCTTTGAGTTCAATTCCATCACTGGTGTGTGGCATAATGCAGTTTGGTCATGCATGATTAATAGTAACATATTTCACGATGCTAGAGCTCTGCATCTAAGGCCTATAGTCATAATCAGTGTGCAGAATTTCATCTGACAGGAGTTCTTTTACATACCAGTAAGTCTACTGACCTAAGGCAGTGACATTTAAGTACATTTAAAATGCCATTGGCCTAAATATATTCCTATATTTTAGTTAATTGATGGAAATTAATCATATTCCTATATGTATGAAAATTAAATAAAGACTGATGATGAGATGATATCACCAAATGATTTCAAAATATTTTTATATACTTTGTTAAAAATGCATTAAAAGTTAATTCGTGTGAAAAATATTTAATTTATATTTGCACCTATTGCCTAATTCTGCCAATTTGAAAAAGTTGTAATCTTGTATTATTTCATAGAGAGAAGTCAATTTGGTAAAGATGTTTATTAATGCATGTTCTGAATCCAAATTGATAAAGTGACATTGGTGAACATTCTTATTTAAGTCCTCAGGCATGGTCTTGGATCAATTTTTTTTTATAATTCAATTCTGCAAGTGAAATAGCCTACCTTTTCTAATTAAAAATTACATTTTTATTCTCAGACTCAACAAACCAATAGAATACACAATTATACACTTCTTCACAGCAATACTTCTTCCCATTAGAGCAAAATCCTTCTAGTGTCTCTCACAAATTTGTTTTCCATCTCCCTTAGTTATTATATTTTTAAAGTTACTTTTCTAAATATCAAAGTACATTTCACATCTCCAAATATGTATCTCTTTTGTTTATATTGATAACTATATTTATAATTCACCACACAACCACTATAATAACATTTCTTTAGATTCTAACTAATATCCAAAAAATATCCAAAAACAAGAAGTAACTCTGGTCATCCTTTTACAATTGTTTCACATATAAAGATAAGACTCTGACTTTATGAGTGACATACCTAAGGGATGTAACGAAGGCATTTATACTTAGTAAGGTGACATGTAATGATCTAGATTGAGTAACAATGGAACTTAAAAATTAAAATGCAAAAGACATCTATGACTTCACGAAAATTTAGTTAAGGAAATGAAATGATACAATCACAGAAACTAAATTATGCTTCTTTCATAGTTTTGTGGTTTGGTATTTTAGAAGAATGTTCAACAAATTTTGATTCTGATCATACGCAACCAAAAATTGTTGATATGCCTGCACTGTAATTGGCAGCAACATTTCGTAAAGTCATACCGCTTTCTACTTACCTCACCACTTCAAGTCTTTCTTTTATGCTTATAAACATTTTCATAGACATATTACCCTACTGTTAACACAAAACAAAAAATTCAAAAAACAAACTTCTCAAAATTAACTTACTACTGCACTCGAAACCACAGAAGTAAAGTGTAAACAGAGAAACCCTGAAACTTGCTTCCCCGTGTAACTGCTTCTAAAATTCTTTTGTAGAATACACTCCTGTTACATAAGAAGCAGGTATATTGATCTTGTTCTGGAGACAAATAATGAATGGAATATGTATTATATTGTATTTATTTCATCCTTTGGAACATAATACATATGTTATAGGACACGTCAGTTCAAGATACAAAGATAAATATAAAAAGTTACATAAGACTAAAAACTGTAACAGATACAGGATCCAACAAAAGTAAAAAGTAGAAAAGGAAATAAATTAAAATATATTGTGACTTTGTGGTTCATAGAATTAAAAGTCCAATTTGGCAAAATTCTAAATTTCTTTATTTTCATAGGAATACACTTATAGATTACAGCAGCATTACGTTATGTACACAATCAGTCTACCAAGGTTGATGACAATAACAAACAGCTTACTCAACTTTCACTGTTTACAACATCAACACTCTCAGCTGTTCTCTGCTTACTCACTCTTGTTTCACAACTCGTCACTTCCTTAAATACCTCATTCATAATTTGAGACTGTTCTGTACAATCACTAGATGTTTCTAGAATAAACAAGGCATCTAATGACGTAATCCGAATATTCTATCACCTTCCAGAAGCGTGAAACCCTATCTGGGCCGGCAAGTCCTTTATCTCTGTGATACACTAACCGTCTGTTTATTTGCCGGCTCTTTGTGTAAACAAGCCGCGCGATCCTAAATGGCGGCTTTGTGACAGTATAAAGACCATAGAGAAATGCTATATAAATGTAATTGTTCAAAAATGTGGAGTTTACTCTATTTGATGATTTAGGAAGTCCTTTACACTATAAAAGTTTCTCTCCATTAAGAAATTAGAGCCTTTCTGAATTTTGGTTTGGGCTCAATATCCTTTATACTCTGTGGCAGTTTATTGAATACATGTAGACTAGCATATGTGAAGCTACTTTCATACAATTTGGTATATATGCGTTAGAGGGAGAAGCTAACAGCATAAGTACAAGTCAATATGGAGGAAGATTAATTGAAAATATGTCGCTTCCTACAAGGAATGCTGCCTGTTCAATTTTGAGAGCTTGTCCAGTATAATTACACTATCATTTTTGCTTTATTTTATTTCATAAGTGTTTTACTTTTTTATATTTCTATCTTTTAGGAATATTGTTTTGGTTAAGCCAGGTTTTGGTTGATCAAAGTTTGATTAAGCTGGGTTCTACTGTGCTGACAAAACTGAACATTGTTAAATTGAAAATTCTAATAGTGGTAAATTTGTATATTTATGACATTTAACATGAAAAAGAAACTAGACAACTATAATATAAGAATGCAATACATTAACATGACACAAGGAATTAGTATAATTGATATGCCATGGCACATATATATTACAAAAAAATATTTAAAAATCATAAAGTAACTGGTATAAAAGTTTTCAATGCTCTTCCAGAAGAAATATGGCGTTTGAATGGTCTAACATTAATGAATAGACTGTATAAATGCTATAAGAAATCTGTTTTACTGTATGCATGAATTTTGTGAACAAGATGAGAGAATTGTAAAATGTATTCTTGATATTATGCAGTGAAACGTTACATTAGTGATTAATCACGTATTTTGCGAGTGTGCTTGTTATGTGTGAATACACTTGTGTGTATACAAGAATGTAGCATATATTTAATATTCTGGATTGCCTAAGTCGATTATAATAGCTTGCAATTACCAAATGATGAATAATAAATAAATGGAACTTGCTTGTGCAGCTTCATACAGTGTTTGGAGCTTATTTTGTTAGTTTTAACTCAAATAAGTAAACTGTATCATCCATTACAAATAATTGTATGACCTGAAATATGACATGGTTGTGACAGAAGCGAAATTATCTAATTAATACTTAGTATTTTTTGACAATGGTGAGTCACAAACATTTGTTAACTGATGGCTTAAATCCAATTGATTGCACTGTAAAGATCTGTCAATTGGGTTTCAAAGTTTTTGTCAACCAATGCATGTGATAGGTTGTTCCTTCAGAACAACTTCATGTTCCTTCCTTATATTTGGGGAGTGCCCTATTAAATAGTTATGGAGAAAATTAAAAAACCGGAAGTGTTAAATACTTTGAAAAAAGAAGATGGGACTTTACAATTAATTGGAAGGAATCTATAAATGAGCTGTTAAGTAAATTACTGCCTGATGATAGTACTGATACAGATAATGTGCAAAATTGGCTTTTAAGAAATGAATTACAGATATCGTATGAAAACAACAGGGTCATTTTTCCAATTCATGATACTGAGATTAAACATATAATTTTAATATTTAAGTTTGATTTATGAGTCCCTATGTCTACACTCAAACTTCACTTACTTGTTGTTGTATAATTGAAACGTTTTCAAGATCATTCGATCTCATCCTCAGCTGTTTGGTGACCAAATGAACCTTCCTCTTCTTCCACTACTACGGAGCTCCGATCACTCTGCCATCTGGTGTTAGGGGCACTAAGTTTTAATACTTCATTTAATGCCGGGATTTCAAAATTTATAACTTTATCACGGTTTTTGTTTATGAATATTTTTTCCCAAATATCCAATAAACACGCATCATCACATCCATTGGTTGACAAAAACTTTGAAACCCAATTGACAGATCTTTACAGTGCAATCAATTGGATTTAAGCCATCAGTTAACAAATGTTTGTGGCTCACCATTGTCAAAAAATACCAAGTATTAATTAGATAATTTCGCTTCTGTCACAACCATGTCATATTTCAGGTCATATTCATAAACAAAAACCGTGATAAAGTTATAAATTTTGTAATCCTGGCATTAAATGAAGTATTAAAACTTAGTGCCCCTAACACCAGATGGCAGAGTGATCAGAGCTCCGTAGCAGTGGAAGAAGAGGAAGGTTCATTTAGTCACCAAACAGCTGAGAATGAGATCGAATGATCTTGAAAACGTTTCAATTATACAACAACAAGTAAGTGAAGTTTGAGTGTAGACATAGTGACTCATAAATCAAACTTAAATATGAAGAATACTTCACTGTTAATAATGCTTCTGCTTTTAATATTGTCACCATGGCGGTAGACTCGCGAAGCCGATGAAAAATGATGGCCGTGGAGATTCGGAAAACTTCGGGACCGATTGTTACCGGAAGCGAGACAGTTGAGTGAGAGTTGGAGAAAAATAAACAGTTTTGAGGTTGCTAGCAAATTGTAATGTGAAGAATGTATTTGCTAGGAAAATAAAGTGTAGTTTTTGTGTTTTGTAACCTCGTTTAGTTATTTCACGAACCCACAAAGTCATAACTGGTGTCAGAAGTGGAACATACGACAATGGAAGCTGCATTGGCAAAGATTTTAGAGAAAATGGAAGAAATGAAGACGGCCAACGACATCGCCGAAAAAATGCAAGAACTGAAGGCCGAAATAACAGCGAAAACGGAAGCGGCAAATAATAACCTGGCCGCGGAAATAACAGCGAAAACAGAAGCGGCAAATAACAGCCTGGCCGCGAAGCTGGAGACTACAAATGACAACCTGGCCGCAAAGCTGGAAGAAATGAAGGTTGCGAACGAGGCCCTCGCCACCAAATTTGAAGAACAGTTGGCCGGCGTGAGGGATAACGTGACGGAGCTGGGCAAGCGGATGGGCCAAGTGGACGAGCGCGTCGAGGACCTAGCGAGCCGCGTTGACGACCTGGAGGGAAAGGCCAACAGCAGCGTCAAGTCCCTGAACGCCATAGTAGAGGACGTCGTCGGCAGGAAAGTGAAGGATTTGAAGGCCGACGCGCCGGGACGCGACACAACATCTGCGCGCGTCAAACCGCCGAAATATGACGGCGCGTCAACATTTGAGGTCTTCCGCCGCCAGTTCGACACAGTGGCCAAGCACACAGATGGTCACCTGAGGAGGAGGCCACACAGCTAATAGCCAGCCTCCAGGGACGGGCCGCGGAAGTCCTAAACGCGGTGCAGACAACGGCGGCGCCCAAGGACATCTGGGAGGCCCGGGAGAATCGTTTCGGGAACCACCGCTTAGCTGCAGCGTACCGCAGCCAACTAAAGGCAAGGTCACAGCGGCCAGGGGAGACGCTGCAGGAGCTAGCCATAGCGATTGAGCAGCTAGCTGGCAAGGCCTTGGTTGACCTGCCACTGGAGTTCGTATCCCGGGAAGCCGCCTACAACTTTGTCGACGGGGTACGGGACACGGAGATTCGTCAGCGCCTAATGCTCGGCGATTATAAAACCATCCACGAGGCGCTGACAGCGGCATTAAGGATGGAGGCGGCCAAGGTAGCATCTATCCCGACGTCGAGAACGAGGAGTGTCCGCTACGCCGGAGACAGAAGACCAGCTGACGCCAGCGAACACCTAGTGGCCTGTGTTGGGGGTGTGGACAGCCCGGACACCTGCGGAGAGACTGCCCACACCAGCAAGAGCAGCCGAAAAACGAGTAAGGGCCGTCGTGGAGAGGGGCACGTCGGCGCCATTACCACCATCCCCTCCAGTGACAATCCGCGCCGTCAGCCGGCGGATGGATGACAACCTCATCGCGGACGGCTGGGTAAGAGGAAAGCCGTGCCGCGTGCTGGTGGACACCGGGGCGGCCGTGACCATCATCAGACCTGACGTGGCGAAGGGTTTGCCGACAAGGAAGCCAAGCCGACCATACCAGCTTGAGACGGCATCGGGCGACACCATGCCTGTGGAGAAGGAGGCCCTGCTGGAGCTGAACTTGGGACGGAGTGCCGTGCGTCTGTGGGTGTTCGTCGCGAAGGTGGCTGAGGAGGTGATTCTGGGACTGGATGCCCTCAGGAGCCACGAGGCGACGGTCGACGTCGGCAGGAAGGTTCTGAGGCTCAACGGAGAAGAGGTTATACTCCGTCAACCAGAAGAGCGCCTTGGAATTTGCAGGGTCGTCTTGAGCGAAGACGTGGTTGTCCCCGCGAGGAGCGAAGTGATAGTGACGGCGCGACCGGAAGGCCAGACAGCAGGTGGGGTTCAGAGGCTGCAGGAGTACGACTTCACCTTGGAACATCGCAGAGGGAAGAGTCACGGTAACGCGGACGCTATGTCCCGAAGACCCTGTCCAAAAGAGTGCGGCCAACGCACAAGAGTGGAGGAGAAGGAGCGTGCCGCAGCAGTTCGAGTAGTCACGGCAATGCCTGCGGATGGCTGGGATAGCGCAGGCCTGAGGAGGGAGCAGCTGGCGGACGCAGACTTGGGGCCACTCTTGAGGGATGTGGAGAACCTGGTGGACCACCTCCACGACATGCACGAGATGGCTCGCCAGAACATCCAGAAGGCGAGCGACCGCATGAAAACCCGAGACGACAGGCAAGCCAACAGCCAAGGGTTCCAGCAAGGTGACCTGGTCTGGTTGTACCGCCCGACCCGGACCAAGGGACGCTGCCCGAAGCTTCAGCAGTCATGGCAAGGACCGTACCGTGTGGTGAAGAGGATTAACGACGTGGTCTACCGCATCCAGAAGGTGCCCCGAGGAAAGATGTTGGTGGTACACCTGGGTCGCCTGGCCCGCTACGAAGGCGCTGTTCGGGACGACCAGCCTTGAGGAGGGAGCAGTGTCACCCTGGCGGTAGACTCGCGAAGCCGATGAAAAATGATGGCCGTGGAGATTCGGAAAACTTCGGGACCGATCGTTACCGGAAGCGAGACAGTCGAGTGAGAGTTGGAGAAAAATAAACAGTTTTGAGGTTGCTAGCAAATTGTAATGTGAAGAATGTATTTGCTAGGAAAATAAAGTGTAGTTTTTGTGTTTTGTAACCTGGTTTAGTTATTTCACGAACCCACAAAGTCACAATATTTATATAATTTTGAACCTTAAGAAAAAGAAGCCAGCTGGAATAGATGAAATTAAAAATGAAACATTGATTAACACAAGGGATATTTTAACACCATATTTGTACAGGCTCTTTAATGACAGTTAATGGCAAGGACAATTTCCAAAAGCTTGGAAAATTGCAAAGTTGATAATTCTTAAAATAGGAAATATAAGGATCCACTCGACCCTAAGTCCTACCGACCAATCTGTTTATTGAATTTCATATGGAAATTGTTTGAATCTCTCTCAAATAAAAGAATAATTGAATTTAGAACCATGATTGGCATGAATGACAATCCATTTGGATTTCAGAAGGGAAAGTCAACTGAGGATGCCACTAACGTAGTAATTGAAGCCACAAAGATCACGTCATGTAAATATAGTCGCCGAGGCATTGCTATACCGTTAGAGCAAGTCGCATCTGGTGCGTGGGCGAGCACTGAACGCTTGCCGAGAGAGAGAGAGAGAGAGAGAGAGAGAGAGAGAGAGAGAGAGAGAGAGAGAGAGAGAGAGAGAGAGAGAGAGAACAGACAGAGAAAGAGACAGATAGTTTCGTCTTTCCCGCTGCATCGTGATTGTTATCAAACGATCGACTGAATTCTGGAACAACGGCTGGGGGTATAAAAGCCGACAAAGTGTCCGTTGTCAGTCAGTTGCGAGTTAGTTGTTAATTATGTGCAGCTGTGTGGACATTTGGAGTGTACCGCAGTGCATTCTTTCCTTTGTTTACGTGTGGTGAAGCAACGAGAGACCCTGAAGACTGTTATTTCATCTTTAGAGCCTGCAAGGGGCGTACAAAGTTACTGTTTACTGCAGTAAAGAGCATTTTAAATTTCTGCAAACAAGACTTTTAATTCTGCGAACCCACAAAGCCACATTTGCTGTCAGGAGTGGCACACGACGATGGAAGCTGCATTGGTCAAGATCTTAGAAGAGCTGAAAGAAATGAGAACAGCGAATAACACCCTCGTTATGAAGACGGAAGCGGCAAATAACAACCTGGACGCGTAGCTAAAAGAAATGAAGACAGCAATGACAACCTGGCCCCGGACACCTGGCCGCGACGATGACTGAAATGAAGGCCGAATTAACCACAGAAATGAAAGCGGCGAACTACAGCCTGGCTATAGAAATTAAGGCCGAATTAACCGAAAAGGCTGAGAAACGAGACCCTGGCCACTAAATTTGAAGAGCAGTTGGCCGGCGTGAAGGAGGACGTCACAGAGTTAGCCGAGTGCGTTGAAGACCTGGCGAACCGCATTAACGCCCTAGAGGCAAAGCTCGACAGCAACACCAAGTCCCTGAACACCATGGTTGAGGATATCGTCAGCAGAAGGTTGAAGGATTTGAAGGCCGACGCGCCGGAACGCGACACAACATCTGCGCGCGTCAAGCCACCTAAGTACGACAGGACGTCAACTTTCGAAATCCGCCGCCAATTCGACACAGTGGTCAAGCACAACAAGTGGTCGCCAGAAGAAGAGGCTGCACAGGAATATCCAGCCTCCAGGGACGCGTCGCAAAGGTGCTGAACACACTCCAGACAGCGGCGGCGCCCAAGGACATCTGGGAGGCCCTGGAAAACCGCTTCAGAAATCACCGCTCGGCCGCAGTCTACCGCAGCCAACTGAAGTCTAGGACGTAGCAGCCAGAGGAGATGCTGCAGGAGTTCACCGTGGAAATCGAAAAGCTGGCCTTGGTTGACCTCCCACCCGGATTTGTATCCCGAGAAGCCACCTACTCCTTCGTCGAGGGTACTAGACACTGAGATACGTCAGCGCCTAATGCTAGGCGACTACAAGAGGCGCATCAACCAGGCGTTAATGGCCGCATTGAGGATGGAGGTGGCCAAGGTGACGGCTACCCCGACTTCAAGAACAAGGAGTATCCGCTACAATGGAGACCGAAGATCAGCCGAGGGACGCGGGCGAAGACCAAGTGGCGTGTGTTGGTGATTTGGCCAGCCGGGACACCTGGAGAGAGACTATCCACACCAGGAAGAGCAACCGGAAAAACGAGGAAAGGCCGGCGTGGCGGTGGGCACGTTGGCACCGTCATCACCATCCCCTCGAATGACACTGCGCGGCATCACCCGACGCATGGATAACAGCCTCATCGCGGATGGTTTGGTGAGAGGGAAGCCGTACCGCGTGCTTGTGATCACCAGGGCAGCCGTGACCATCATTAGATCTGATGTAACCAGGGGTTTGTCGTCGAGAAAACCAAGCTCACCATACAACCTAATTCCGGCATTGGGCGACACCTGGCCTGTGGAGAGGGAGGCCCTGCTGCAGTTGTCCTAGGGGCGGAGTGCCATGCGTCTCTGGGTGTTAGTTGCGGAGGTGACTGAGGAAGTGATACTGGGACTGAATGCCCTCAAGATTGAGGACGCGACGGTCGACGTACGCAGGAAGGTTCTGCGGCTCAATGGAGGAAAGGTGATGCTCCGGCAACCCTAAGAACGCCTTGAAATCTGCAGGATCATCTTGAGAGATGACGTGGTTGACCCCGCGAGAAGTTCGGAACGTACGAGTCCGTTGTCGGCGTAACGCCAATCGACAAGACCAAGGAGCCGGTGCCGATTTAACACCTGGGGCAACAACTGAAAGGCTTACTGGAGAGGACGGCCGACCACCTGACCGCAGAACAGCTGGAGAAGGTTCGACACTGTTGGGACGATACCAGCACCAAGTTAACAGCGACTACTGTCACACGGACCGAGTACTTAACGGCATCGAAACCAGAGACGCCAGACCTATTCGGCAACCACCGAGACTCGATCCGCTGGCAAAATAAGAGGCGGTATGGGACATGCTGAAGGTCATGAGATCTAGGGGAGTGATCGAAGAATCTGACCGCCCTTGATGTTGCCCTATAGTCTTGGTGACGGTGACGAAGAAGAGCGGCGAGTTACGATTCTGCGTGGACTACAGGAAGCTGAACGCTGTCACCATGAAGGACTGCTTCCCCTTACCCCGGATTGACAACTCCCTGGACACACTTGCTGATGCGCAGAGGTTCTCGACCCTGGACCTGAACTCGAGTTACTGGCAGCTGGCTCTAGACCCCAGAGACAGGGAGAAGACAGCATTCTCGAAAAGCAAAGGGCTTTGGCAGTTCAAAGTTATACCCTTTGGTCTCTGCAACGCACCAGCTACCTTCCAACACCTCATGGACTCAGTAATGAGTGGTTTGACTTATGACGCCTGCCTGCTGTACCTGGACGACATCGTCATCGTCGGCAAGACATTCAAACTCCATCTCGACAACCTGAGCAAGGTACTACAGAGGCTGCAGGCGACCAACCTGAGCTGAACGCGAAGTGCCAAGTCTTTCGCAAGGAAAGTCAATTACTTCAGCAGCAGCCTTGTGGTCGTTGAAGGAGTGTCCTCCTCCGTAGAGGAGGGTCCTTCGACTCTTGCCATACCGGGACTAGGTCCCTTACTGGCATTGGGATGGTTTGGTTAAGATAATGATGGTGGGTGAATGGTGGTAATTTTACCAGGAAGTGAATGTTTGGTTAAGGTTAAGATGGAGTAGTATCAAGATAAGGAGATGTGGTATTTATGGGGGTCCTAGTACAAGTCTGGGTCTCTTGTATGTCCCACCTGGGTCGAGATCATACCCTCCAAGTCCACGGATCAGGTTATTGAGGCTATTTGGGAGGTTTGAATAGAAACTGTGGGATAAGTGTAGGATATAGTCACTGACTTTTGGGAAGGATAGGTCTGCATGAATGTTTACATTCGGGATGTACCAGTCGGCTGCGACTGCAGACCGAAGGTAACAGTGTCAATTACTTGGGCCACGTAGTCTCACCAAACGAAGTGGCCACAACCCCGGAGAAGACACAGGGCGTGAGAAATTGGCCTCGCTCGAAGAGTAAGCGAGAATTGTACAGATTCCTGAGCCTGTGCAGTTATTACCACCGCTTCATAAAAGGCCTCTCCAAGATCGCCAAGCCCCTCATTCGCCTGTCAGAAGAACATCGGCTTTATGTGTGAACGGAGGATGCCGAAGGGCTTTTCAGCAGCTGAAGACGCTTTGCAGTGCTCCTATTTTGGGATTCCCACAACCAGGGGCATCTTCAATGTGGGCATCGATGCCAACGACCATTGCATCGGAGTCGTCCTATTCCAAGTCCATGACGGCCACGAACGGGTGATAGTTTACTACAGCAAGACGATGTCCAAGGCAGAGAACTACTGCGTCACCCGGCGAGAGCTGCTAGCGGTGGTAAAGACCTTGGAACACTTCCACAAGTACCTGTACAGTCAGCCTTTCCATCTGAGGACTGACCACTCCGCCCTAACTTGGCTACTCAGCTTCAGACATCTGGAAGGCCAGACAGCCCGTTGGGTCCAGACGCTGCAAGAGTATGACTTCACCTCCGAACCTCATAGAGGGAAGAGCCACGCCAACGCAGACACCATGTCTCGAAGACCCTGCCTGGAAGAGTGCGGCTAATGCACAAGCGTAGAAGAGAGGGAGCGTGCCGAAGCTGTCAGAGTGGCCAGAGCTGTGGAGCTCTAACGGCACCCCAAAACGGCAGAACAGTTGCTCCACGAGGCAGTCGGTAATCTAATTCGCCTCCTGGTTCAGAATGGCATACACCTCTGGCCTCTTGGGAGAGTAGTCCACGGCCATTATCAAGTAATTGTTGCCTCGGTCGGACACCAGGAATGTTGCAGCTATTTCGACGACGTTGCATTCACTGCATGTACCGCTGCATGCGATCCCAGCTCCTAGTCTGGCGGCCGCGACTCGTCGCGCACACGTGACACGGTTTGCTCCCAGGTGTCCTCCTGAAGTACCTGCGTGCACTTCCTCCAAGACTTCCGGGATCTTGCTCCGGGGAAGTAGTGTGTTCTCTGCGTGCTCCCATCGGATGATTCCCATATCCGGAACAGCACTCCCTCTTTGGCCTTCAGTGAGTCACATTGGGCCCAGTACGACTTGTATGCAGCGCTTCTGGGTACAATCTCCTCCCAGATTGGTCTTGTCCCTGCCTCCACTTCTCTCAGGAGCAGCCCCAAGTCGACATCCATCCAGATTTTTAAAGCTAAGCAGCCAAGTTGTATAACCAACAATGACTGTGCAATGGATCGAAGCTAATGAATAACGTAATCGAGGCAATAATCATCAAGGGAAATCACTTAGAAGTTAATCACTGGCGTGGCAGCCCTAAGAGTGCCAAGGCCTACCAACCCGAATGCCGGCCTCACGCCCACTTATGCAAGGGAGAGGTGAGCGATCATCCTACCGATACGGGGAGATGTGGTCAATATCTCGGCATCCCCCAGCCGGAACGTTGGTTTTCGTGACCAGGGCCGCTTACCTAGCTTAAGCTCCTCACTTTCCTCATGATGCTAATTGGGCATTGGTCCTATATCTGGAACTTAAAATCCCCACCACATGGGTGGAATCGAATCCGGGCCGCTTTCCGTGGCCAGGGACCAAGGGAAAGGGAAACTAAGGAAAGGATAAGTTGATCTCGCATATTCCGAAGATTCCATCGGATTTACCTTTTGATTTTAAGCACGTTTGGCCTTTGCGATGACTATAAATAAATGTTAAGAGAGGTCGTTGCAAATTTAACAAGAAGATAAGTCAGCAGTAGCATTTCATTTTTGGAACAACATTGATCCAAATTCAAAAAGGAGTGATACACCAAAATAAACTGACAGCATGGGAAAACATATTCATATGGAAAAATAAGGGCCGCATAATGAACTTTGAAATCCCACCATTAGATAATTTGACTAAGAAGTTCATAGTTCCACCCTCAGAGAGAGGAGAGCAGATGGCAACCGATGCTAGTTGGAGAGAGGTTGAAAATGGAGGCAATGGCTTCCGAAACTAGTCCCTCGATAATATAAAAACGTAAGTGAAGAAGTGTCAATAAACCAACTACAAATATTATTAAATTTTAGATCTCATCTAAAATTTAATAATTTTTCGCTTCACTGTGGTGTTCCAATACAGTTAAATCTCAACTACAAATAGTTCTTGTGATTTATTTTAACATCACAGTTACTCAATTCCTCCAATTATGCATCATCTTTACTAGTTGCTAGAATGGCTGTAACATTTGTGGGTATTCCCTGCAGGAAAATTGTACATAAAAATTCGGTAGATACCTTATCTCCGGCGAGAAATATTAACTCTTGGAGTAATGCAGAAGGCTTTCTGTCACCTAGTTCTACTTCTGTAAGGAGTTTCTTTGCCTTTTGTTCTTCCAATTCTTCGAATTATTTGATTAGACGTTTTTTAAGATCTGACTAGGGAATATCAGACATTGGTTTTGTGAGGAAGTCAGATATAGGATCGACTATTTAACTGTCTAATGAACCAAGAGAATAATTAAATTTTGTATTTCCTGTGTTAATACCAGCAGTTAAGAATTGTTATTCCACTTGTAAAAACCATAGCTTGACATTTTTTCTCCAAAATGCCGGCATTTGGAATGCAGTTCTTGAAATAGCACTTGTTGTACCATTTGGAAGGTTTGATTCATTTGGTTCCCTTGCGTTGACATTTGAGAACATGTTTAACGTTATTTGCCGTCGGGGTCACCACTTATGGCTATTTGGGTTATTCTTTATGTGTTCAAATAAAGATTTGTGTACCTCATCAACTCTGTTTAATTTCAAGTTTTTTTTATACAGAACAGATTCATAAGCGGTAACAATACAAAAGAAAGAACATAGGAAAAAAATATAAGAAAAGTTCAGAAAAGTTCCAACATAACTCCAATCTTCAGAGGCTTACTAGCACACTTATAAAAAATTTATGATATATAAAATTTATTTATAGTAAAATAATTATTATGCATATGATTATTATAACTATACATAATTATTATATAATGTACAATATAATGTATTATTAAGTATAAAATTTAATATATAGAATTAAGGTATGTACACACATACATACAAAATAGACAAGAGATACAATTAAAATCAAACTAATAAAATCAATTAGTCATAGTATATTACTTAATTATATTAGGCTTCGTCATTTAACTCTTATTATTTTAGTTGATTGATGGAAATTAATGATTTCCTCATTTCCGTGGTTCAAATCCCAGCCAAGGCATTGAATTTTTCTATCTAGTCATAGTATATATTAAGTTATATTAAGTTAAAACAGATGGTTTTATTGATAGAAAATAATATGTAAATAGAAAGAAAAATTTATGAAACAAAACCCCAGATATTTTTATTGGACAAATTTGAACCTAAATTCCTATAATATTCATTTAATCCCTATGGAATTGTTATATTATTTATTTGAAGAAAGGACAGCACAGAGGGCAGATACAGTATCCTTTTATTCATTTATGAATTTTTTTTCTTTATTTACTATGATGTAAATAGAATTTGTTTTAGTTAATTTATGGAAATTAATGATTTCCTCATACTAGTCGTATATAGGCTAGGAGTTTTGATAGATTGAGTCAACATGAAAAGTTCAATGCCATGACTGGGATTTGAACCACAGATCTCCTGGTTTCCGTCCAGTCGCTCTAACCCATTGAGCTACCATGGCCAACGTGCCGACCTGACATTAAATTCTCCATTTGACTCGTATATTTCCCTGGTAGACCACTAGGGGCTCTCGTATTTGAGAAACACCGTTTGTGGCAACTTACTATCGTAAGTACTTGAGTCCCAGGCTTCATCATTTAACTCTTGTTATTTTAGTTAATTGATGGAAATTAATGATTTCCTCATTTCCGTGGTTCAAATCCCGGTCATGGCATTGAATTTTTCAAGTTGACTCAATCTATCAAAACTCCTAGCCTATATATGACTAGTATGAGGAAATCATTAATTTCCATCAATTAACTAAAATAATAAGAGTTAAATGATGAAGCCTGGGACACAAGTACTTATGATAGTAAGTTGCCACAAACTGTGTGTCTCAAATGCGAGAGCCCCTAGTGGTCTGCCAGGAAAATATATGAGTCAAATGGAGAATTTAATGTCAGGTCGGCACGTTGGCCATGGTAGCTCAATGGGTTAGAGCGACTGGATGGAAACCAGGAGATCCGTGGTTCAAATCCCGGTCATGGCATTGAATTTTTCATGTTGACTCAATCTATTAGAATTTGTTTGCTTTATTTAATTAGTTGTGTTTATCTATTTATTTTATTTATTTATTCTTTACAATAGATATAGGCTTTAACTTAAAAGAGAGTCGATTAAAGACACTAGACAACACTTACTTTTAAATTTTTCCGGAACATGTTTCAGAGGCTTTGCCTCTATCATCGGCCGGCTCTCGACTCTCGAGAAAAATTTAAAAGTAAGTGTTGTCTAGTGTCTTTAATCGACTCTCTTTAAAGTTAATTTATCATAACAACACTGTTTTCAACACTTCCAAGAAAGGAATTGAGATATAGGCTTGCTAATTTCTTCCCTTTCTCAGACAAGTTTCCACAAAAAAACATTCTGATTTTCTTCATTCAAAAAAGAAAAATACCAGAAAGCTTTGGGGTCATAAGATTTTGAATTTACTTGCATAATCTTCAGTTCATTCTATTTACTCTTGAAGCAATATAGAGATTATCATGGGATGAAAAGCACACAAAAAATGTCCAAAATCACAAACTATGCAAAACATAACAGAGTAAACAATGGATATTCACCTTTTGTCCCATTTGAGTAAATCTAGCAGTTCTAGTGTCAAGTCACTCTTTTCTCTCACATTTCCATGATTCTTAATAATATCAGCAAATTTTTCTGTGCCAGCAGTAACTTTATGAAAAGGGCGATCAAATGAACAATTTCCCCAGCCTCTAGTTCCATTTTCTACTTTCTCAGGTTGACCATTGCCGCTAGAAGAGTTGGACTGTTGTTGCACTTCTATATTATTTTCTCTAAAACACCCACAGAAAAGAATATCATGTTAAATCAGCAAGAGGAGATGTTTTTAAGATACATGCACAGCTGAAAATAAATTGAAACCTTATTAGAAATAACATTAAATGTTTTGGGGCTTTGAAAAGAATTTCCTTCCACAAATTTGTAAATGGTAGTTTCTTAGCCCAACATTTTATAAATGTCTGTTTCATAGCAGAATTGTCATTAAATGCATATGGCTTAAAAGCAGAGAAACTGCCACATTAAAAGCAACAATGAAATATTTCAAGATCAATAATAAAACATCAAAACAGAGGCACCAAAATGAAATTTGTAAAACTGTAATACTTTACAATCTCAAACTTTCTGTGCTCAGTATAATTTACTTTTACATATATTGTGCTAATTATTTGTAAATAAAGCTTGTTTACCTATTTGTTTTGCAAAATAGTTTTATAGTTATTTACTACTGAAACCATGCACTGTATTTTGTGTAATAAACTTTTTTATAGAACACAAGATATCTTTCTCTACTTTTTTTTTGTAATTTAGTCCTCCAACGTTAAGTCATATCGGACGGTGAATGAATTGGATGAAATGATGCTCAAATGATTCAAGGGTCCATGGAGCTTAGAGTTACCCGACATTCGTCTTACAGGATAAGGGAAAACCCCGGGGAAACCTTATCCAGATAACTCACCCTGACCGAGATTCGAACTCGGGACCTCTTGAACGTGAGGCAGACATGCTACCATCTACGCTACCGAGGCGGGCCTCTTTCTCTACTGTGACAATAATTGTGGCATGGAGATAATAAACTATACCAAGTGAAATCTGAATTGCACTTATAAAAATTTTCATGGAATACTAAATATTATTCACACAAAGTATAAACTTGAAAAAGCTATCCACACACTCTCTTCCCAGTGACATCTGTATATTTCTTTGGAAAGGAACATGCCTTCCGATCATCTAGTTTTGGCTTGCTGCTGCATGACTGACATAGATGATCCAGGAGTGGTAGGGTTTGATGAGAGAGGAGCTGGAACAGTTATGAAATCATCACTCTTGGTTATTTCTCTTGAGCATAAAGGCTGGATTCAGTCTATCTGTGCTAACATTTGTTTACCTCCTGGTGTCATAACTTCAAAATGTTTGTCATTGTGAGGCAAGACATGATATAATCCATATATGTTGGCTATACTGTTTTTCTGTGAGCATCATGACGGAAAAAAAAAATTTTTTTGCTAGTCATCAATGCTGGATGGATGGATGGATGCTGATAATGATTAGTTGGGACAGGTGTCAAGGTTTTCATCTGTTTATGCAATTTGAAGACAAAAGAAGGGATGTCTGTGATTATTTCTTGCTTTTGAAAGAAGTCTGCAGGTAGCCTGATTCATGTACCATAAGTCATTTCAGCTACAATGCTTTCATTTTTGGTAATGAACTGTGAGCCAAGACCCACAAGTACTAGTGGATGTGGAAGATTGAAGACGTCCTGCAGGTTGACTTCATGAAGCGATGGTCAAGGAGTACGTCCTAGGCCTGAAGAGTTATCACAAGATGCGGTGCTTTTATGGGAGAGCAGCAGAATGCTGGATCAGAGATATAGTACTCCTGCAGGATGATGTCTTCAAGGTTACGCAAAGTAGTGATGGGCTTGCACCACAAAATGCAACTAATGCAACTATCTGGAACACCAGTGAGGACATTTGCATGAGTTGTAGTTCTTCATCAGATTGATGAGCTTTAGCAATTCCTTCCATAGTGAAGCCTGACCAATGGAAGAAATACATGAGAAAGTGTCTGCTGCAATGTTGTCTCTGCCACAAGTATATTGTATATCTGTTGTGAATTGTCCAATGAAGCTGATATGGTGAACTTGATAAGGAAAGGTTATGTCTGGACGCTACTGAAACATAAAGGTCAGTGGTTTGTGGCAGTATAAATTCGGAAGTCATGTCCTTCTAACAAGAATTGAAAATGTTTAACAGCATCATAAGCAGCAAGAAGTTCATGATCATAAGTGGAATAATTCTTCAGGGTGTTTGTGAGCTTCTTCGAGAAAAATCCCAAGGGCTGCAGAGTGTCATTCTTAATTTGGTGAAGAGATGCTCCAATGGTGTAGTCCAAGGTATCAATCATCAAATGGTAAATTTGAAAATGAATGACTCAATAGTGCGGCATCTGCCACACAGGTTTTCAAGGCCTCAAAAGCGTTTCTGTTTTCTTCAGTCTATTGGATCTTCCTTTTGTCATTCCATGAATTAAACTGAAAAGAGCAGCTTGTTTGCTGGCAGTCTAGCAGAACTCTCTGATAAAAATGAGTAAGTGCTAGAAAATGACGTAAGTCCTTCACTGTCATGGATAGTGGATAGTCTGCAATTGCTCTTACTCACTCTGACAGTGGTTTAATACCTTGACATGATATATGGTAACTGAAGGGTTGCACTTTGGTTGCATTAAACATACACTTGCTCAACTTGATACCGATGATTTGTTCACTTAAATGTTGAAAAAATAAGTGAAGATGTTACTTGTGATGTTCTCTGATGAAATGAGAATATTGTCTATATAACAGACACAGTTCGTCATAAGGGTGTAAAGGCCCGTGCCCTCCTAAAGAATCTTAGGGAATTAAATGAATCATGGCCTTGCAATTATTAAGCACAATTTATTTTTAAAATATGAGAAAGCTTCATAGGGTGGTAAAAGTGATGTCTTCATATCTACAGCATATGGCTCAGCACGGTACATATAATGCCAGCCTGCTACATTTCCTCATAACGGAAGGCATGCAGCTCTGAAGGTGGTGAGGAAGTGGGTGAAGGACTTGGGCATGTGCTTATCTGGCACAATTCTGTTCGCGCCTTTGCACAGTCCTACAGAGTAGTTTTGTAGTTTGAGTTTGATTTATGAGTCACTATGTTTTCACTCAACTTCACTTACTTGTTGTATAATTGAAACGTTTTCAAGATCATTCAATCTCATCCTCAGTTGTTTGGTGACTAGATGAACCTTCCTCTTCTTCCACTACTACGGAGCTCCGATCTCTCTGCCATCTGGTGTTAGGGGCACTAACTTTTAATACTTCATTTAATGCCGGGGTTTCAAAATTTATAACTTTATCACGGTTTTTGTTTATGAATATTTTTTCCCAAATATACAATTCTGTGGGTGTACTTAAAGATTTTAACAGTTTAATGTTGTGGCCAATGTTGTGATTTTCTGTCCAAAAATGGTGTGAAACTGCAGATTTTTCTGTTTGTTTCAACTTAATGTTCCTCTGGTGTTCTTTTTGCCTGGTTAACAAGTTTCTCTTAGTTTTTCCTATGTAGCTTTTTTCACAGGTTTCACAATTAATCTGATAAATTCCTGATTTCAAATTGTTGGGGATTGTATTTTTCAGTGGTTTATTTAGCAGGTTCCTCAGACTGAATTTGTTTTGGGGTGCTAGTTTTAAGTTTAGTCTTTTAAAGATTCGTTCAAATTTTCTAAAAGCCCATGGATGGTAGGTGAATTTTCTATATTGCCAATTTGTGTTTTTAAGTGGTGTGAGAGTGGTATTTTTTTGATATTATCTTCAGTTTTTCTTTTCTCTTCATCATGTTCCTTATGATGGCTGGGTTGAATCCATTTAATACCGCTATGTCTTTTATGTGTTGTTGTTCTTTCAAAAATTCCTCCTTACTCAGTGGGATGTTGTATAGCCGGTGAATTAGACTTCTAAAGGCAGCTAGTTGATGTAAAACTGGGTTGTATTCATTTTTCTTTATGTAATTATCTATGTGTGTTATCTATATACAGGAAGCCCACACACAGGAAGCCTATATGGCGAACATTACTTCTGGATTTGGGTGATTTGAATGATGTTATAATAACATCCTTTTATATACATAGAGTCAATATGAAAAATTCAATGCCATGGCCGGAATCTGAACCACGGATCTTCTGGTTTCTGTCCAGTTTCTCTTACCCACTGAGCTACCATGATGAAGTACTTACAATAGTAAGTCACCACAAATGGTGTATCTCGAATACGAGAGCCTCTAGTGGGTAATAATTTATTGTTGTCAATAGCAAGCGAAACCGTTTCCGCGCCCCCAAACATTTCGGCCACAAGCTGCCACTGATATATCACTACATTAAGTCCTAGTCATGCAGTACTGAATCAATGTATCCTTGGAATGTCTGAGCTGCATTTTTCAAACTAAAACGAAGAGGAAGGAATTCAAAAATCAAAAAAATGTGATGACAGCAGTCTTGGGTATATCATACGGGTGAACTGGAATGTAATGGTATGCTCTGACCAGATCTATTTTAGAAAAGTTCCTTTTGCCATCTAATTGGCTGTTGAAATCTATCTGGCTTGATAATGTTATTGAGTGTATCATAGTCACCACAACATGCCATCTTTTTTTCTTTTTCTTTTTTATCTAAATGAAGAGGGCAGATACCCATATAAACCATTTGCTGAAATTCTGCTTTGGCTTTTCGCAATATGTCGGGGGCTAGCCTATGCACCTTTTCTACAACTGGTTGCCTGTTAGTAACTATTGTATGAGTGACAGTTGGAAGTGAAATGTTCTTGTGCAGCAAGTTGGCAAACATCTTCAGAATATCTTCATGCACTAACTATATTTGAGACTCTAATTAGTGTGCCAGATGTTGCTAATGTTGTTGAGTCAATAAGGCTTCTGTGTTTCAGGTCAACCAATAGGTTTTAATGATGGATAAAGTCCTTTGCAATAATGGGTGACTGTACTTTAGCAACTATGAAGTTCCAAGAAAAATTCTGGTGTAAACCTAGGTCTACCATTAGAAGATATTCTCCATATGTTATGGAAAATGTGCCAAACATGTGCCGTTGTCACGCAGAGTTTCCAATTAAAAATTTGGCATCAAACTGTTTCCATTGGGGGAATCACAGATAAATATGTTCCAATGTCAAATAAATATTTATATCCTCTAGATCTGTTGTTAAAAACAAGGTTGTGATAAACTATGCCTCCATCATCTACTGTCGTTAATGTAGGGCCCTGCAGTTTTGATGGATCATCAGAATTTTGAAGATAAGCTGATCGATATGAACATGGGCTTTGTCATTTCCTTGCTCTCAAACTGTATTTAAAATGGTACCAGCAAAATGCTCTATTAGAATTGAAACATGAAGTTTGTATTGAGCATTGAGAATTTTACGTGAGGAGTGGAAACTGTGTCTCAAAGAACAGGAACTGCTACATGAAAATCAAAAGCATCTCATGATGAACACGAGTTTGATAGAAGTTCATTGATGACAATTGTAAGTTGTGCGATCTGTGTCTCTAGGCAAGAAACACTCATTGTTCTGACCTGATGCTTGATCAAAGGAATCTGTTGGGGCTAGTTGACTGTCACTCAGTGAATAAATAACTGAAACCATGGGTGAGATCTCTATAATTTTATCTACCATTGTTGCTAACATGTCCATATCATCCTTACTTGCAGCCAATATGGAGTGGACTGTTGGTCTTTAGAGTGGAAGTCTTTGAATAAAAATAGTTTTTAGAAAGTCGTCTTTTAGTTGGGTGCTGGCAATGTTCTCATTTTCCTTAGCAGTTGTGATGGCTTCCTATCTTCTAATTCAAACTCAGTAAGAAATTTGGTAACTTTCTGACCCTCAGGTTCTTCAAACTCTTGTATCAAATGTGCCTTTAGATCTGAAAATGGTATAGAACTTAAAGGCAAGGTCAAAAAGTCTGAGATCAGTTCAGCTACATCAGCCTCTAAAGATCCAATAACATGATTAAATTTGGTCGTCTCATTCTTTATTTTCGGTTTTAGTTTCCAGCCCTCCAGTGTTATGTAGCCACGTTCTTCAATCATGTATCAATTGTCAGAATCACCAATGTGGTTATTTACTAATGAAATAGCTGACGGAAGGTGCTAGGAGACTTATGTGTTTTACGCACGCTCGAGAGGAGGCAAGAATGGGAATACAAATCAAAGTATATAGAGCGAGAATTGAGCTATTTACCCCATTTGGATAAAGTTCAGGAGACGTAGATTCAAAAAAATGATCAGTGATTATGTCGTGGTTCATATTTATAATTTTGTACTGCTAGTTATCAGCAGAGCTGAGCAAAACCCGGGGCCAGAGATGGAATAAAATATCATGAGCATGTTGAAAGGTATTGCAGAGGACATAACAAATTCAAATATCAAAGAAATGAAAAAAACAAAAAACAAAAAAACAAAAACAAAAAAAACTGACAAGAAGATGGATGGAAAATTTGAAGACTGAAAAAAAATGTGGGGAAGATTTGAAGATGAAGTGAACAGAGAAATAGCAGAATGCAAGTAATGAATTACATTTTTGGAAAAGTCCGAAGATAAAAGGAACATGAATGTGATGATTTTCGGAGTTGAAGAATAAAGAGAAAAACATGTTTGGGGGCAGATTGAGACTTTGAAGGACAAACTGGGATTGAAAACATATGACTGGGAGGTAAGTGATATATTTAGAGTTTGGAGGAAAGGTCGAAATCCAAGACCTGTAATCATCAGGTGTACTACAACGAAAATAAAATGAACAATTTTATCAAATACCAGAAAATTCATCAAACAAGATTATGGAGGGGAAAAACAGGAAAATTAGAAGCATGCTACTACAAGAACTGAAGAATACTAAAACCAAAGGAGAAAAAGCTTTTGTCAGAGGTCTAGGTTTGTGGATAAATGGAAGGAAACAGGATATGCATCAGCGAAATATTAGACACATGACAGAGGAGCAAAGGCAAGCAGTATCGATGTACAGGAGGGAGGAACAGTATACGTCACCGAGTTCGAGAGGAGGAGCAACTGGAGTAAAGATTATGTCATCCAATACGTTACAGTACAAGGAAACAGGCAGGGAGCAGATGTCATTCAGCACGTCTATCGGCCAGAGAAACAGCTGATGAGGATTTGCGACGAGATACACGGCATCAACAGCCAGCTTAGACATGTGGAGAAAAACGGGTCTAATAGCATTATATCTATGGATGGAGGCACTATTATGCAAGTACTGGACCATGAAGAGGAGAGAAAAAAGACGGAAAGGATAACTAGGAGTAAGGCCAAAGTGCAACAATTCAAGTTCGAGTGAAAGGGATCTGTATAGGGCAAGGATTTGTGGGTTATATTCTGGAATATTGAAGGCTGGTGGGGAAGGTGAAGAGTGGAGAAATTTCTCAAATTCTAAATCAAGCTGATGTGATAGGTGTGGTGCAAATTTGCTTGCTAAGAGATAATAATACAGATTTGAGTGATTTTGACTTTTATAGGAAATGTGGCCCTAAACAGAAAGATAAAGTATAGTAGATAAAGTATATGTGTGGCAATACTGCCAAATACCTCAGAATTCTATTGCCACAGTTATTTGTTAATATGAGACAGAGTATGGAAGAAATATTAAACAGAAGCATACATAAAAGATTTATTGCAGCTGCCGCCGCTGCTGTTGTTTCTTTGCTATTGCTATTGTTATTGCTATTGTTATTCTTATTCTTATTTTTTTTTTTTTTGTAATTTACGTCCTCCAACGTTAAGTCATATCGGACGGTGAATGAATTGGGCGAAATGATGCTCAATGGAGCTTAGAGTTACCTGACATTCGTCTTTGGGGATAAGGGAAAACCCCGGGAAAAACCTTATCCAGGTAACTCACCCTAACCGAAATTCAAACTCGGGACCTCCTGAATTATAATGAGTGACTTCAATGCAAGAGTTGAGGAAAATTAATTACAGTTAATAGATTTTTAAGGGGAATGAAGTGGGTTAAGAAAAGAGATGTAGAAAAGAAGGAGCAAAGATGAATGAATTAACAATGAAGGCAAGAAACTAATAGAATTTTGTGAGAATGATTTGATGATGTCAATTTGGTGAAAGGAAATGACAGTCTAGGGGAGTTTACTTTTATGAACAGAAATGGTGAAAGTGTAATAAATTATATTCTATATTCAGCAGATTTAGAGGAATACTGTATAAATTTTGAGGTGCTGAATATAGCTAGTTCTAGTAACCATTTTCCTTTAAGGGCAGTTTTCACAGGTATAGATAAGGAAAAGGAATTGTGCTGTGAGCAGAATGGAATAAAAATTCAACGATATAAATGGAGGGATGAGGAAGCAGAGGCATTTATGGAGGAGCTGGGTAACCAACCGGTCAAATATGTTTAGGGTAGCTGACATACAGGAAATGCTGAGAGAAAATAAAATTGAGGAAGTGGTGATAAAATGAAAGGAGTTAGTGAAACAGGCAGGGGCAAAATGAGAATGATAGATAAACCAGGTATTATAAGAAGCTGGTACAATGAGGAGTGTAGCAAGGCAAAGCAGAGAGTTATAAGGGAGTTAGGGAAATGGAGACAAACTGGGGACATCCAAGAAAAAGAAAACTTTACAATTGAAAGATAGGGGTACAGATTCTCATGGAAGCTAAAAAGAAGGAATGGGAGGAAAATATGTGTAAGAAAATGAGGGAGGCACTAAAAGTGAATGATACAAAGGTAGTTTGGTCCTTAGTGAAACAAACCTATAAGGTTAAAACTATGGAATGCAACATAAGTTCAGAAGCATGGTACAGATATTTTAAAAGCCTTTTAGGGTTAAAACAGGGGAGACAAAGTATTTGAGAAGTGCATGATATGGGAGAAATCCAGCAATTAGACAGTAGGATAAGAATAGAGGAAGTAAGGGAACAAGTAAAAAGATTAAAAAGGAACAAAGCATATAGTATAGATGGGATTCTAGGTGAATTTTGGAAGGCATGGAGTAGAAACGAGAATAGATTAAGTGTGCTAGTGAGATTTCTAAATAAAGTAAGGTTCCAAGTAGTTGGAGAAAAAGCAATGGTTGCGCCAGTATTTAAGAATAAAGGGGAGGTAGATAACCCTGCAAGTTATAGGGGAATTAGCTTATTATGTGTGCTAGGTAAGATACATACTGGAGTTTTGACAGAAAGAGTACAAATGCGGGCAGAAGATGAGAGGAAGCTATCATATTTCCAAGCAGGCTTTAGACAAGGCAAGAGAACAGTGGATACTATCTTTGTGATAAGCACATTGATAAGTAAATATTTAGCAGATAGAGGGGGACGGTATATATGTTATTTGCTGATTTTGAAAAGGCCTTTGATACAATAAAAGACGAAGCACTATGGTACAAATTGAGCAAAAAGGGAATGAGCAGCAGATTAATTTAGAGTTTACAAAGAATATATCTAGACAATGAATTTAGTATAAAGATGGCAAATAATAAAGTAACAAAATACATATAGAATAATATGTATTGAGGTAAGGCTGCAAGTTGAGCCCTGTACTGTTTAATCTGTTTATAGATGATATTCTGGATGCAATTAGAATGGAAAATAGGCAAGTGCCAATAATTAATAACAGGGAAATACCTGAGTTGTTATTTCAAAATGATATAGTAGCAGGAGCTATATCCAAAGTGGGAACAGATAGAGCAATTGGAGTAAAAGATAAATTCTGTAAGGAATGGAGCCTTAGAATTAATATAAGCAAAACCAAAATTAATGGTATTTAAGAAAGGTAACAAGTTAAGAAAAGAGGATAAATGGTACTGGCAAGAAAGAGAAATTGAAGTGGTCAATACATTTAATTATCTAGGAGTACGATTAAGCAGTAAGGAGGGTTGGTTTAGTTTCTTTTGACGTTAAGGCACTTTTTACAAGCATTCCAGTAGAAAAAATACCCACACTCCTCAAAAAATGGCTAACCCAGACTACAACGGACCCCACAGAAATAGATGACATTATCTCTCTTACAGATTTATGCACAAGGAATAATTACTTCATTGTTTAACCAAAAATTCTACAGACAATCAAAAGGATTAGCTATGGGGAACCCACTTTCACCTACTTTAGCAGACCTGTACATGAGATATTTTGAAACACACATAGTAAAGGCCTTCCCACAGATTTACAAATTTTGGCGGAGATATGTTGATGATGTTTTTGCTATCATTACGGAAAAACTTAAAGAAGATTCTCTAAAATTACTAAATCTGCAAGATAATCACACCCAGTTTACAATGGAAGTAGAAAGAGACAACACCCTACCCTTTTTGGACCTCAAGATAACTAGAAATCATCATGGTGTAGATTTTGGAATATACAAGAAGCCCACACACATAGATAATTACACAAAGAAAAATGAATGCAACCCAGTTTCACATCAACTAGCTGCCTTTAGAAGTCTAATTCACCGGCTATACAACATTCCACTGAGTAAGGAGGAGTTTTTGAAAGAACAACACATAAAAGAGATAGCAGTATTAAATGGATTCAACCCAGCCATCATAAGGAACATGATGAACAGAAAGGAAAATCAGTTCTTTCCACAATTCAATACTCTGAGCATAAAAAAAACTCTTTAGACCTGGTAGAAAAAATTCAAAATCTTAAACTACGAGGGCTGTTTTTTTTTCAACCTCCGATCACTCCATGCCGACGCTACGCGGGCAGCAGAAAGCGGGTATGCGCTGTCGGCGACTGCTCAGCTCTCGCACTACACACTCCGCCATTGTTGACATTCATTCGTCAGTCGGCGTTGTGCTACAGCCACGTAAACATGGCCGCCATTATTGATGCTCCCGCCAAGGGCGAATTGCGAAGTGTAATTCGTTTTCTACAGGCTCAAGGCCATGATGCTGCAGAAATCCATCGGAGGATGAGTCGTGTGTATGGCGAAAACTTCATGAGTGATGGTGTTGTTCGTGAATGGTGTCGAAAGTTTAAAGATCGTCGAAATGATGTGCATGATGAAGGGGGTCAAGGACGCAAATCTGTCGTTTCGACCAATTTGGATGGGACATTTTCGATCATCCGCCATACAGTCCTGACTTAGCACCCAGTGACTTTCACCTTTTTCCTCAACTGAAGACGTGGCTTGGTGGGAAGCGATTTCAAACCAATGAGGACCTTCAAACGAACGTCAAACTACTTGAATTCACTGGCGGCAACTTTCTTTGAAGAGGGAATTGAAAAGCTTGTCCACAGATATCACAAATGTCTCAATCTCTTCGGTGATTATGTCGAAAAGTAACCATAAGTGTACTATTCCTTTGGTTATAAATTTATTGTTTTATATGAACTTGTGTTTTATTTATAGCCTATCGGAGGTTGAAAAAAAACGGCCCTCGTAAAACCTCATGACACTTTAGTATCCTTTGATGTCCGCTCCCTCTTCCCTAGCATTCCAATAGACAAACTTTTGATTCAACTTAAGAAATGGCTAAATTCTATTAACCTAGATGCCAATGCAATAGAAGAATATTTGGCAATGACTGAAATATGTATACATCAAAATTATTTTGTTTTCGATGGAAAGTATTATAAACAAATTTCAGGACTAGCCGTGGGAAGCCCGCTATTACCTTTTTTGGCCAATTTATACATGAGCTTTTGCGAAACACATATAACTAAAGCCTTCCCTCATATTTTTAAAACATGGTACAGATACGTAGACGACATCTTTGCAATAGTGCCCTACAAACAAATAGATGATGCTTTGAAACTACTCAACCTGCAAGAACCCAGCATACAATTCACAGTAGAAACTGAAGAGGACTGTACTCTACCTTTTTGTACCTTAAAATCACAAAAAGCAATGAAACACTAGAATTTGGTATTCATAGAAAAGCAACACACACAGATAATTACATCTAAGCAAATAGTTTCAACCCAATTCCACACAATCATGCCACCATCAACAGTCTCACACACAGATTAGTAAATCTACTCCTCAGCCAGCAAGAATATCAAAAAGAATACCATCAAATCTTAAAAACTGCAATTAAAAATGGATATGGAAAAACCCTGTAGATAAAAAACTAAACTCGTGCAAACTTCAAAAGAGATTAAAACAGCTCTCACACCAATAAAACAAGAAATTAGATTTTCTAAATTTACTTACCACCCCTGGGCCACAAAAAAGTTCCAAAAAATATTCAAGAAATACAATGTAACATTTTCACCAAAAAACAATTACAACATTAAAAACCTACTTAACAGTAATAATACTGTCACCTAATTATCGTAAGGCATGGCCAGCTAGCAGGAGGGTGGGCGACCAGAAGCATTCAGCCTACGCCTACCCATTTATCTTGTAGCGCTACAAGGGGATGGTTGGAAAAACATCACTAGCCATCTCTTTCCCCTCCCCCATTGACGTCTGGAACCTTCAGGATGATTCACTGAACCGCGAGACTTCCAGAAAAGGCAATCTTCCCATAAAAAGGGGCTGCAGTTGGCGAGACAGTTCAGTTCTTGGCGAGCAGCTATAGGAGCGCCGTGCTACTGAACAGACTGTATGTGTATCAGAGGAGTTGTACGTAATTGTGAGTGTAGAGTGAACCTGTGACAGATGAACTGGTGAATTGTAATTGTGTGCGCTACGTAATTCTATGTAATCGGCAAGTATTCCAACTGTAATTCGGTGGAAATAAAGAACATTTTGAGTTTGTGCAATTGGACTTTTAATTTCACGAACCCACAAAGTCACAACTGGTGTCAGGAAGCGGGATATTACCACCATGGAAGCTGCATTGGAAAAGATTTTGGAGAAGATGATGGAAATGAAGGCCGAACTGACAGAAATAAAGACGGCGAATGACAACCTAACAGCGAAGACGGAAACAGCAAACAAGAACCTGGCCGCGGAACTGAAGGAAATGAGAACGGCGAACGATAGCCTGGCCGAGAAGATGACCGAATTGACCACGGAGATGAAAGCAGCAAACGAGGTCCTCGCCGCAAAGTTTGAAGAGCAGTTGACCGGCGTGAGGGATGACGTCGCGGAGCTGGCAAGCAGATGGGTCAAGTGGACGAGTGCATCGAAGACCTGGCGAGCCGAGTAAACGAGCTGGAGGGAAAGGCTGACAGCAGCACAAAGTCCCTGAACGCCATGGTGGAGGACGTCGACGGCAAGAGGTTAAAGGATTTAAAGGTCGACGCGCCGGGACGCGACACAACTTCTGCGCGCGTCAAACCTCCTAAATACGACGGCGCAACAACTTTCGAAATCTTCCGACGCCAATTCGACGCAGTGGCCAAGCACAACAAATGGTCACCAGAGGAGGAGGCCACACAGGGACGGGCCGCGGAAGTCCTCAACGCGGTACGGACAACGGCGGCGCACAAGGACATCTGGGAGGTCCTGGAGAATCGTTTTGGAAACCACCGCTTAGCCACAGCGTATCGCAGCCAGCTAAAGGCAAGGTCACAGCAGTCAGGGGAGACGCTGCAGGAGTTCGCCCTGGCAGTTGAACAACTGGCTAGCAAGGCCCTAGTCGACCTCCCACCAGAGTTCGTATCCCGGGAAGCTGCCTACACATTCGTTGACGGGGTACGAGACACGGAGATTCGTCAGCGCCTAATGCTCGGCGATTATAAAACCATCCACGAGCCGCTAAAGGCAGCATTAAGGATGGAGGCGGCCAAGGTAACAGCTACCCCGACGTCGAGAACGAGGAGTGCCGTTACACCAGAGACAGAAGACCAGCCGAGGGACGCCGGCGAAGACACAGTGGTCTGTGTTGGGGGTGTGGACAACCCGGACACCTGGAGAGAGACTGCCCACACCAGGAAGAGCAGCCGGAAAAGAGTAAGGGCCGTCGTGGAGAGGGGCACGTCGGCGCCATCACCACCATCCCATCGAGTGCCACTGCGCGCCGTCAACCGGCGTAAAGATGACAGCCTCATCGCGGACGGTTGGGTGAGAGGGAAGCCGTGCCGCGTGCTGGTGGACACCAGGGCAGCCGTGACCGTCTTCAGACCTGACGTGGCGAAGGGTTTGCCGACAAGAAAGCCGAGGCGACCATACCAGCTTGTCACGACATCGGGTGACACCTTGCCTGTGGAGAAGGAGGCCCTGCTAAAGTTGACCTTGGGAAGGAGTTCCGTACGTCTGTGGGTGTTCGTCGCGAAGGTGGCTGAGGAGGTGAGGAGGTAATACTGGGATCGGATGCCCTCAGGAGCCACGAGGCGACGGTCGACGTCGGCAGGCAGGTCCTGCGGCTCAATGGAGAAGAGGTGATACTCCGGCAACCCGATGAGCGCCTTGGAATCTGCAGGGTCATCTTGAAGGAAGACATGGTGGTCCCCGCGAGAAGCAAGGTGGTGGTGACGGCGCGACTGGAAGGCCAACGGACGAACATGATGCTGGACCAGATGACGCCTGTGCACGGACTCTGTGTAGCCAGGACATTATTGCCGTGCCGAGAGGAGGTGCCAGTGAGGCTGCTCAACCTGGCAGACACCGATCACGACGTCCAGGCCGGAACGGAGCTGGGGACGTGCAAGCCCTTGGTCAGTGTGACAGCTATCGGCACGACACAGGAGCCGGTGCCGACGCAACACCTAGGAACCCGGCTAGAAGGCCTATTGGAGAGGGCGGCCGACCACCTGACCGCAGAACAACTGGAGAAAGTTCGACAACTGCTGAGGCGGTACCAGCGCGTCTTCCGCCAAGGCGACAGTGACTACGGCCGCACAGACAAAGTGCTTCACCGCATCGACACCGGGGACACCCGACCTATTCGGCAACCAACAAGACGCGTTCCGCTGGCGAAGCAAGGGGCGGTACGAGACATGCTGGAGGACATGAGATCCAGGGGAGTGATTGAAAAGTTTGACAGCCCTTGGTGTTCCCCTGTAGTCTTGGTGACGAAGAAGAACGGCGAGCTGCACTTCTGCGTAGACTACAGAAAGCTGAACGCTGTCACCCGGAAGGACTGTTCTCCCTTACCCCTATAGCAGATCCAGGATGGCCATGAGCATGTGATAGTCTACTACAGCAAGACGCTATCCAAGGCAGAGAAGAACTACTGCGTCACCCGGCGAGAATTATTGGCGGTAGTAAAGACCTTGGAGCACTTCCACAAGTACCTGTACGGTCAACCATTCCACCTGAGGACTGACCATTCCGCCCTAACCTGGCTATTCAGCTTTAAGAACCTGGAAGGCGAGACAGCACGTTGGGTCCAGAGGCTGCAGGAGCACGACTTCACCTCGGAACATCGCAGAGGGAAATCCCACGGTAACACAGACGCTATGTCCCGAAGACCATGCCAGAAGAGTGCGGCCAATGCACAAGAGTGGAAGAGATGGAGCGTGCAGTCCGAGTAGTCACGGGAGTGCCTGCGGACGGCTGGGATAGCGCAGGCCTGAGGAGGGAGCAGCTGGCGGAGGCAGACTTGGGGCCACTCTTGAGGGAAGTGGAGACAGAGACAAGACCGACCTGGGAGGGCATCGCACCGAGAACCGCCACATGCAAGTCGTACTGGGACCAATGAGACTCGATGAAGATCAGAGAGGGCGTGCTGTTCCGGGTATGGGAATCACCCGATGGGAAGACGCAGAGAGAACAGTTGGTACTTCCCCGGAGTAAGATCCTGCAAGTCTGGGAGGGAGGACACGCCGGTTCTTCAGGACACCTGGGAGCGAACCGAACGATTGACAAACTATTGCAGCGCTACTACTGGCTTAGGCTCCAAGCAGACGCTGAGAGATTGTGCCGTCAATGTCATGTGTGCGTGGCGAGTCGCGGCCCACAGACTATGAGCCGGGGTCGAATGCAGCAGTACAACGTCGGAGCGCCATTCGAACGGATCGCTGTCGACATAGTTGGACCATTCCCAGTGTCCGACCGAGGCAATAAGTACCTGATGGTGGTCGTGGACTACTTCACCAAGTGGCCAGAGGTGTATGGCATCCCGAAACAAGAGGAAAAGACAATCACAGACTGCCTCGTGGAGCAAGTGTTCTGCCGATTTGGGGTGCCCTTGGAGCTCCACAGCGACCAGGGCACCAATTTTGAGTCCAACCTGATGAAGGAGGCACTAGAAAGACTTGGGGTTAACAAGAACCGCACAACACCTCTACGTCCCCAGTCGGATGGCATGGTCGAAAGGTACATCAAGACCTGAGAGGAACACCTGAAGAAAGTCGTGGCCAGCCACCAGCGAGACTGGGACGTCAAGGTGCCACTGTTCTTGCTGGCCTACCGCTCGTCTACACACGACACAACTGGGATGACACCAGCCAGCTTAATGTTCGGCCGAGAGTTACGCCTCCCTTGTGACCTGGCTTTTGGAAGCCCTCCGGGGGCGAAACAGCCAGCGACCCAGTATGTGGAGAACCTGGTGGACCACCTCCACGACATGCATGAGATCGCTTGCCAGAACATCCAGAAGGCGAGCGACCGCATGAAGACCCGCTATGACAGGCAAGCCAACAGCCAAGGGTTCCAGCAAGGTGACCTGGTCTGGTTGTACCGTCCTACCCGGACCAAGGGACGCTACCCGAAGCTTCAGCAGTCATGGCAAGGACCGTACCGGGTGGTGAAGAGGATTAACGACGTGGTCTACCGCACCCAGAAGGTTCCCCGAGGCAAGATGTTGGTGGTACACCTGGATCGCCTGGCCCGCTACGATGGTGATGTTCGGGACGACCAGCTTTGAGGAGGGAGCAGTGTCACCTAATTATCGAAAGGCATGGCCAGCTAGCAGCAGGGTGGGCAACCGGAGGCATTCAGGCCACGCTACGAGGGGATGGTTGGAAAAACATCACTAACCATCTCTTTCCCCTTCCCCATTGACGTCTGGAACCTTCAGGATGATTCATTGAACAGCGAGACTTCCAGAAACAGCAATCTTCCTATAAAAAGGGGCTGCAGTTGGCCAGACAGTTCAGTTCTTGGCGAGCAGCCGTAGGAGCGCTGTGCTAGTGAACGGAATGTGTACGTGTATCAGAGGAGTTGCACATAATTGTGAGTGTAGAGTGTGACAGACGAACTGGTGAATTGTAATTGTGTGCACTACGTAATTCTATGTGATTGGCAAGTGTTCCAACTGTAATTCGGTGGAAATAAGGAACATTTTGAGTTTGTGCAATTGGACTTTTAATTTCATGAACCCACAAAGTCAGAATACTGATAAGATAAAACCAGAGGAAAAGTCAGGCATTTACAAGATTAAGTGTAAAGACTGTGAAAAAGTTTATATAGAGAGGTCAAAAAGAAACATAGGTACTAGAAAGAAAGAACACTTAAGATACAAAAATATTGATAAGTCCGCAATAGCAACTCATTTCTGTTTTGAAAATCATGAAATTGAAGATAGCACCGAATTACTAAAATACGTACAAAAACATAGTGAACTCGTCATATGGGAGAGAATATACATAGAAAAACATAAAAACCAACTAATGAACTTTGAAATCCCACCAGTAGAGAATCCCACATTTAAGTTCATCACTAAATTAACAGATGGCAGCAGCAACTGCAGAATTACCCACACCACTGGATCAAGCTTTAGTCGCATAAGAGTCGAAGATGCAAACGTTGATTTGCGAAACATGTCCTCAAAAGTAAGTGAAGTAAGTGAAGCCGATGTGTAATAAATACGACTCATCTATAAATTAATAATTATTTCGCTTCACTGTGGTGTTCCAATACAGTTAAATCTCGATATACCATCAATAAGTTAATAATCAAATTAAAGTCACCACAAAGAAAATATGAGGATCAGCTGAAAGTACCAGGCCTCACAATAAAAAAAAATTTAACACATATTTTTTCTTTATTTCTCAACATAATCTTTAGAAAGGCTAATGCATTTGTCATATTGGTGTTCTAATTTAATTAAACCATCTCTATGATGCAATTTATTATGGTCCTCAAAATAGCCATTTACCGCATCAATGACCTCTTCATTGCTGTGAAATCTCCATCTAACAAGAAATTTTTTGAAGTTCAGGAACAGGAGGTAGTCACTTAGTGCTAGATCTGGTGAATAGGGTAGATTTTCAAGCAATTTGAACTTTAATTCACACATTTTTTCCATTGCAATGACTCAATGATGGGCCTGAGCATTGTCATGTAGAAACAAGATTGTTTTCTTAGCCAAATGAGGTATTTTTCTTTTCATCTCATCACTCAAACATTGCAGTAAGCTTGCATAGTAGTTACCAGTGATACTTTTAACCTTTTCCAAGTAATCAATAAAAATAATTCCCTGTGCATCCCAGAAAACACCCACCATTTGTTTAGCTGACAAAATTGACTTTGCCTTTTTTTTGGGGGGGGGGGGGGTTGGTTCACCTCGAACAATCCACTTTTTTGACTGTGATTTACTTTCTGGAGTGTAGTGATGTATCCAAGTTTTATCCATGGTTAATAAACTGTCTCAAAAGTTCACTGGGACTTCTACGGTAGAGCCCCAAATTCTAAACAGAAAAGTTTTTCTCTGCAACTTCAATTCAGGTGTTAACAAACACGGCACCCATCTTGCACAGACCATATGAAAGCCCAAAACTTTATTTAAAAGATAACCTGCACATTCATTTGATATGTTTACAGCCGCTGCTATCTGAAATAACTTAATCTGCGGTCTTCCAATACTAAACAATGAATTTTTTCAATGACTTCCACAGGTCTTCCAGAGTCAGGCTCATCACTAGTGCTCATACGTCCCATTTTAAACTCTGCAACCCACCTTTTGATCATTGTATATGAAGGGGCAGAGTCTTTCAATGTACTGTCCATTTCCTCCTTGATTTTTTAGGTGTGAAGCCTTTCAAACGTAAGTATTTAATTATTGCTCGTTTTTCCAAATCCTCCATTTGCATGAAACCTTTACACCTGTCTTGTTTAAAATGCTGTCATTCAAAAACTAAACAAACTACTGACCTGTAACTATGGATACAAGCTAGTCTAGAGTTAAACTATATGATGCTATCCATCAAACTGACCCAGTGGCACCATCTCTATGTGAGGCCCAGGACTTATCAGCCAAACCTCATAAAAGGAGCTTTAAAAAAGTCACAGAAACACACATTTTGGAAGCTCCCAAAAAAATGAGCTTTAAAAAGATGTGTGTCTGTGTGAACATTTATCCTCAAAGATTTTCAATAGTCCTGTCATTCCGTGTAAAACACTTTATATAACAGCCATTTCTTATTTTTTCAAAAACATGTCATATATTTGATACATTGACATGAGAAATAAAATGTATATCTCAAATCTTCTATTATTTTTAGCAATAAAGAAATTTTGAAAATTTACTATGCCAAAAATATAGAATGCATTAAAATACACAATTCACATCAATTTATTTTCTCTACTATTAACAGTAAGTAAATGAAGAACTGTACTCCAACAAGTACTTCATCATAAATATTTCTTCTGAGACTCCCTGAATCCAATATATGCACTTTTAGAAAAGCTTTTTTTTTTTAAATCCTTTATTCATCTACATCATTTATGTATATACAAAAGAAGGGTATGATTTTGAATTTTTTAAAGTATGGTCTACATGACTCAGATTGTGGCAACTTAGCTAAAACTCCAAGATTACTTTGCTCAATGTCTAATTACTTTGTGTACCATTTGTATTCCTTGACTATCAAGTTATTCTAAATTTTTTTATATGTAATTTATTAAATCGCAAAAACTATTTGTAGTTGGTTTATTGATACTCATCACTTACCTTTTTATATTATTGAGAGACTAGTTTCAAAGGCAATCGCTTCCATTTTCAACCTCTTTCCAATTTGCATCTCTTGTCTGCTCTTCTTTCTCTGGTGGTGGAACTATGAACTTTTTTGTCAAATCATCTACTGGTGGGTTTCAAAGTTCATTACGTGATCCTTATTTTTCCATATGAAAAAGTTCATAGTTCCACCACCAGAGAGAGAGCAGACAACAACAGGTGCCAGTTGGGAAGAGATTGAAAATGGAGGTAATTGCCTTTGAAACTAGTCTCTCAATAATATAAAAAAGTAAGTGACGAGTATGAATAAACCAACTACAAATAGTTTTTGCGATTCATTTTGATGTCACTGTTGCTAAATTCTTCCAAACATATATGTAATTTATTTACATCTGACAGTTCAATTGTATACTTTCTGGATTGATTATTAATAGTAACTGAAGTCTTTAAATTATTAGGTGTTTTGCAGATTCATTGTTTTGACATATTCACTGAAGTCCTTTAGATACTGTCCCACAAGTGCTGGTTTATCTACTGGCCACTTCCATCCTTTCTTGCTTACTTACATCCTTAGTTTCTTCCTTTGGTCCTTCCATTTGATGTAGTAATAGAGGATGTGATCTGTCGCTTTGGTCTCCTCTGCTGCAGGTGCATGTAGCATCATCGTTTATGTGGAATCTATGGTAATAAGCTTTCAGTCTTCCATGTCCTGTTTAAGATGGCAGTGAGGTTTATTGTTAGATTAATGTGTGTTTGTGTGAGTGTGTGCATGTGTGTGCATGCATGTGTGTTAAAGCACATGTGTCTGTCTATAAACAGCAGCAACTGCAGACATCATTCTTCTAATAAAGTGTTGCTTCTCTACTGACTGCTTCACATTTACCTATCTTCCCTGAAGGATTGTGTGGACAAATTCTATCACTTACTTAGGATCACATAAGACACCTGCTGCATCAGGCTGCTCCCCCATTTTTGCCTCATTGTAACCCAATGCTCACGTCAAGGGATGTTAATTCCTTTAAATATTTAACAGCTCTAATAATGTGCGTCCTACCTTAGGCCTGCAATATCTAGGGCTAGACCACAGATACCTTCTGCTACAGCTGCAAAGATTGCAGAATAAGGATCTTGTAGTCATTTATGCTGTTCATTACTCATGAAACTATTTCATGAAGTCTCTTCTCTTCCACAAGTGGAGGATGAAATTAGGAGCCTGATATACATAGAAAAGCATAAAAACCAACTAATGAACTTTAAAATCCCGCCAGAAGAGAATCCCACATTTAAGTTCATCACTTAATCAACAGATGGCAGCAGCAACTCCAGAATTACCCACACCCACCACATCACTGGATCAAGCTTTAGTCGCATAAGAGCAGAAGATGCAAACGATGATTTGCGAAACATGTCCTCAAAATAGGTACGAAAGTGAAGCAGATGTGTAATAAATAGTACTCATCTAAAAATTAATAATATATACTTGTTCGTTACATGTAAAACATACTGAACTACTAGATATTTAACAAATGAAAATTTAAATAATAAAAAAGCACATATAAAAGTTTGTCATTCAAACTACAGTTATGAGACATCTGTTTATTCCTCAATTACCATGTACTCAACCAAACAGAAAGACATCCTCCCATTTATGACATTGCTTGAGTGTGAATGCAGTGAATATTTCCAATGTCTTACAAACTGAAATATAAATATTGCTCTTTTATTTTTTTCTTGTGGTGTACAGCTTTTGACAAAGCGATAACATGAAAAACAGACTGATAACATTATCAAAATATAGAGGTGATGATTAATCTCTAAACAATATTGAAAACAATATTTAATAAGCTACCTATATCATTACAATTTAAATAGAGATAAATTAATTTCAGTAAACTAGACTGCTAAAACAAAATCCTTTAAAGAAGCTTTCAACTGGTCTGGATTATATGCCCTATAGCAACTTATTAAGCAACTGCAAAATCTGTTATAGACCATCCTTAAAACTCAGTTATCTAAATCATATTTTTCCTGAGCAATGTACTTTGTTTTGCCTTGTGAAGGAAGAACTTTGATGAATTGTGTAATGATTATCATTCATAATAAAGTCAGTGATAGACGATTGTTTTAACACAAAGCATGTGTGGGTAAACTTTTGAACCTTAGAATCATTGCTTTGTGTAATGAAGAGAAGAGAGTAGACGACAACAGATGATAGTTGGATAGAGGTTGAAAGTGGAGCAACAGTTTCCGAAACTAGTACCTCAATAATATAAAAATATAAGTGACACAGTCTCAAAAAACTACAAATAGTTTTTCAATTAATTTTGACATCACTGTTACTAAATTTCTCCAATCACTCATAAGATGTTTTACTTGTTTGGTTTATTCTCCCTTTCATTTTCAGTCTGCTTGTAACTTTTACATACTTGCAAATACCTATGTAAAAAAGGAGAGAATTAATTTCACACTTACCTAACAGTAATTGCAACAAAGTTATAAGGACTGTACTTTTTAGTGTCTTTCGCAATCTTGTCTAAATATTTTTGCTGGGATAATTGATATTTGTTGGTTACGAAGTCCACAACAAGGAAGCCCCTTCCTAGAAGACAGAGTGTGTCGCTAACAGGTTCTCCAGTAACATTCAGTAATGCTGCAATGCGTCCATTTGTGGACATTGCCAACCAAGTGCCACCTTCTCTACCAGGTTCCATATCACGACCTGTTGAATTTACAACAAGCTATACTTTGTCATATAAAACAGATTTATACACAGCAGACTTTATCCTTATACTTTTCCTTCAGATGTTTATTTATACAATCATTATCTTCAAAATCATTTCTATGATTAATAGAAAAATTGTCTGAGATACCACTCAATGGTATTTTATGAATTTTAAGATTAATTTCAAATCTAAAGGAACTTCCAATGTCTTAGAAATTTTTGAACTTAGATTAAATTTGACACAAAAACATTATAGGTATACATTTGTTCATAGCATTAAATAAATTATGAGAGCAAATTTCAAAAAATTATACTGACAGAGTAGGATTGTTTTCTGAGATGCACCATTAACAGTATGAGCATTTAATAGTATACCTATCTCCATCAGGGCAAATGCCATTAGTGATCATTACAACTGCACTAGAGTGCCTAGAAATAGACTGCCTTCTCAGAGATTTCAGGGTCATTTCAGATCCTATGAGATTTTGGTATACCTTCGGTAAAACTGATGAATCACCTCAGAGTATGTGCAGTATGTGCAGTCAAAGGCAGGGATCAAGTTAATTCAGATCTGGTGAACAAACAAGACATGTTACAGTTCTGCTATAGTCAACTGATGCTTCAGAGAAGCTGCAGTTCAGATAACTTGAAGAATAAAGATCAGAGCTCCACTGTGCATGAAGTAAACTCTTTGCTATTAAAAATATGGATTTCTCAAAAGACAGACTGCCACCTATTGTACATTTGTAGCATTTTGACACTAAACAAGAGCAGATACAATTAATATTGAGAGAACTCCAAATTGTTTTCTTTTGCATTCTGTCATGTTTTTGGTTAATGATGTAGTTATGTACAAGTTGTTACTCCTTATAAGTAATAATCAAAGCAACAAATCATTTTAGCTGCTCTCAACCCAGAGTAATTCAAAACAGAATAATTAACATACACTATAGCTACACTGGTGACTCCTGATGTCTGATTATCCAAGAAAATGAATGATAAAAACAAAAACAAAAATTATAATAAGGAACCTGAAATCATATGTATTGTGTAATAATTCTGCCCATTTGGAGGCAGAAGAATATGCTTGTTAATTTGATATGATTTATTGAGTACTAAAGATTTTGGGCTAACCTCGTAAGGTGGGCCCTGGTGCTTTAGCTATTTAAGGTGGCTCTTCATTACATTTATATGTGCAATACTGTTTGCTCTTTTCTACTATTTATTTTAATTGCCTCCCCTCCCTTTCTAGGTCAAATTGTTTCCTTTGCTACAGGTTATCTATTTTCTTTTACTTGTTTATATTGCATCAGTAGTTTGCTATTTGTCAAACTTTTGTTTATTATGTGAAGAAGTGAAGAAAATTATTGAAATAAAGACTTACCTTGAAAAAAAAAAATTGTCACTTACATTTTTATATGATTGAGGGACTAATTTCGGAAGCTGTTGCCTCAATTTTCAACCATTTTCCAACTAACCTTTGCTCTCTGGCAGTGAAACTATGAACTTCTTTGTTAAATTATCTATTGGCCGGATTTCAAAGTATATTACTCGGTCCTTATTTTTCCATATGAATATGTTCTCCCATGTTGTCAATTTATTTTGGTTTATCACTCCTTTTAGTAATTTTGGATTTGGATTAATGTCATGATTTTCGTTCCAAAAATGAAATGCTACTGCTGACCTATCTTCTTGTTTCATTTTGATGTTTCTAAAGTGTTCTTTGACTCTGGTTTTTAGATTTCTTTTAGTTTGACCTATGTAGCATTTTTCACAATTCTTACATCTTATTTGGTATATTCCGGATCTTTTAATTGATAGGTTTTCATCTTTTGTTTTTGAATTTAGCAATTTTAAAACTGAGTATCTATTAGTAGGTGTCAAGATAATATTTTGTTCCTTAAAGAACTTTTTGCTTTTATTCAGTATTTTTGGACGGTATGTGAATGCATGGTATATGCTGTTGCTTTCTTTTTCTTTAGTAAATATGGGTGCTTCCTTAATGGTTTTCTTTAGTTTAGCTTTTTTAATTTTCTTAAACACCAGACTTCATTTTCTTCTGCTATGTGGAGTATAGCTTTTTGTTCTTTGAAGTATTCTGCTTTATCCATGGGTATGTTGACTAGTCTGGGTGTAAGACTGTTTATTATTGCATGCTTATGTATAATTGGGTTATAGTTATGATTTTTTAATTTAATTTTCTGTGTTGGCCTAGGGGTGGATTTTGTCCTATTTGCCTCTTTTATTCCTTTGTTCAGAAACATAGGCTTTTAACTTATAAGCATGTTTCCTACAATTATTAGCCTAATTTCTTAGTTTTATAGTTCCTATAAATGCCAATTATATACGTTTGTGCCTATTCTGCTTATTAGTGCCTAAAACTGCCCTTTTAGCCAATTTCTTCTGCTTGTAATTTGTGACAACAGCTTTTGCATTTGTTGGTTTTAACGTGAAGTTTTCGGGGAAGAGAAATTTCTTACTGCTGCACATTGGATATACAAAAAGGGGTTTAGCCAGGTAGGTATCTGCCTTACAGACCTGTCACAATGCACTAATGATGTCATGGAAAAATCTTAAAATTCGCTCAAGGACGGGTAGCAAAGACCAGCTTAAGTGATACATCAATGGATTGACAAATGACCACTCTTTATGAGGGGAATGGAAAGCCCATTCTGTAAGCAGTGTTTCAAGTGCCTTTGCAAATATGCCAAAAGAGAGAAGCAACAGAAGTGTACTTCTTAAACAGTGGATAAATGGTGATCTATCGTTCAGCACAAATGGGAAAATAATTTCTTGTCAGACTTGTATGAAACAGGTGACTAGACATTCAGACCCGCCTTGGTAGCGTAGATGGTAGCATGTCTGCCTCACGTTCAAGAGGTCCCGAGTTCAAATCTTGGTCAGAGTGAGCTACCTGGATAAGGTTTTTCTGGGGTTTTCCCTGTCATGTAGCTCTAAGCTCAATGGATCCTGGACACATTTGAGTATCATTTCACCCACTTCTTTCACCGTCCAATATGACTTTACGTTGGAGGACGTAAAATTACAACAAAAAAAGCAAACAAAAAAAACTTCATGTATGTATTAATAGTATATTATCCTAGTTTCCAAATCCTTGTAAAAAGAAGAACAGCTGTGTTTGGTGAAGTTGTGCAGAAACGATTGCCATGTTCTGTTCCGACACAATGGAATTTTCATTCACGGACCATCAATACCATTTTCGAACACAGGGAGAATTTAATTAAATGCATGGAGGTTATTCAGAAGGGAGCTCTGTGTAAACAACAATGCCACACTTGTTCAGCCTTTTGGGTTTATAGACACTTTAAAAGATGATAATTTTGTATTCTGGCTGTCTTTCTTCCAAAAGATCATGCCCCATGTGGACATTTTGTACAATCAGCTGCAGAAATGAGACTGCAATGCAACATTTGCCCTCGCCCAGCTAAATGCATTTGAAAGGGAAGTGCAAAAAGTAAGAAATAGCGTCGATATTAAACACAAAGAAACTGCAATTAAGAGGAGAAGAATACAAGATCATGATGTGAAAAGAAGAGAAGCTCATGATGCCTGTGACATTATTCTTAGAGAGGCAAAGGACAGATTTAGCTTCACGGGGCATCTGCTAGCCTCGACTTCGTTTCATCAAGAAAAGTTCTCCGACTATGATAAGACATTTAAACAGCATTCCCTTAGAGAAATAACGAGGTTCTATCCTTTTATCATTGGAACAAAAATTTGTACAGAACCAACTGTAATTTACAGTCGAGAGGAATTCCGTGGAATGTCTGGTGGTTTGTGCTTGATGGACTTCATTAGGAAAACGATTTATGTGCTACATTCAGCAAATGTGTCAAATTCCTGCAAGTGTTGCTAACTATGTCAATGTCTACCGCAGAAGCAGAACCCTGTTTCTCAACTTTAAAAAGAGTAAAAACTTTCCTTAGAAACACAATGTCACAGGACCGATTGTCAGCATTAGCAATACTTTCAATTGAGAGGGAGTTTGTTATGAAGATCAGCAACTTTAATGCAAAAGTTATTGATAGATTTGCCAGGTCTGAGGAGAGGAGAGCCAAGTTTCTGTATAAATAGGTGAGTCACGACTCCTCTGTATTTTATTTTTCATTTGTGCACCACCAGTAATTTAATCCACCATCCGCCACTGATTGAAGGACAAGGGAGTTAAGCTTACTGATGTTAGATAAAATGATGGTAATATTGCTAGCGATATACAGTTTTTGTTAGGAGCTGATGTCTGGGTTCAGACAATCACGGCAGACTTCGTACATGTACGCAAGAATCTAGTGGCTGTTAGAATTTGTTTGGGGTGGACACTTATGGGCTCTTCTGAGATAACCCACCAACTGTCTTGTTTTATGCTATTCCTACATTGACTCAATCAACAAGAGTAGCAGATTTGTGGGAAATTGAAGCTATGGGTATACAAGATCCTGGCAAACAGATAAAAAGGAAAAAAGAGAACAGAAGGTCAAGATGTTCTTCAATAAGACTGTGAAGAGAGAAGAAACATATGGACACTATATTGTTAAATTACCTTGGATTGACGGTTGTACTTCATTAGAAATAAACAGTAAAGTGACTCTGAAATGACTGTTGAGTACTTCAAGGAAGTTATGAGGAATGCTGAAATTTCAGAATTATGATGAAGTGTTTCAGGAATGGGTTAGCAAAGGGATCATTGAAGTCATTGAAAATGAGGTTTTGGATGGACCTACACATTATCTGCCTCATAGACCTTTGCTAAAAGACAGTGGCACTGCAAAAATCAGATCAGTGTTTGATGCTTCTAACAAGGACAGAAATGGTAATTCCCTGAATAATTGTCTAGAATCTGGACCAAACCTCATTGAACTTGTTCCAGCAGTGCTTACCAATTTCCGATCTTACCCTATAGGTCTAATTGCTGATATAGAGAAGGCCTTCCTGCAGATTATAATTGATCCTAAAGATAGGGATATGCTTCATTTTCTTTGGTGGAATAATGGAAATGTCACCACTTTTAGACATTGCAGGGTAGTTTTTGGTGTCTGTTCCAGTTCCTTCTTATTGGCTTCAGTACTGAACCACCTTCTGGATGGTGCTCCAACTAATTTGAAGGAAGTAGCTGCAAAGATGAAACAAGTATTTTTCATGTACAACTCTCTTACTGGAGTTGTTTCAAAGGAAGAGATTCTGCCCTTTATTTTAAAGGCACAAGAGTTGTCATCTGCATGTTTCTATTTGAGGGGATGGATAAACTCCGTAGTTTGTAGTGTTGTACAACTGAAAATGCCTTATGCCTTTGATGGTATTGTGATGTAGATGAACTTGGATGTAACTTCAGCACAAGTACAGGTTTAGTAACCTGAAGGGTGGTACTATCCCATGTGCAGAAACTATTTGATCCGTTGAGATTTTCGGCCGCTGTAACCCTTATTCCCAAACTCATTCTACAGAAGATATGGCAGCAGAGGATAGGGTGGGATGAGGTTCTACCAGAAGATAATTGTGAAGAATTTTGTTAATGGAACCAGCAGCTACAGTACCTACTTGATTGTCGGACACCTAGTCGGATACCTCATTGTTCCTGAATAACAGCAGCTCATTGCACATATTTGTCAATGCCAGCAATAAGGCATTTGGTTGTTGCATATTTCTGAAAACAGAAGATGAAAATGAAACAAACTGAGCCTTCTGATGGCTAAATCTAGAGTGGCACCTCTCAAAGAACTAACACTACCTCACCCTGAACTGATGGGTGCCCTCCTTGGAGTTAGGGTGTCTCGGATGAGCCTTTGATGCTTACACCATGATAGAATACACACTGTGTTTTGGTCTGATTCAGCAGTAGTCTTAACTTGGATAGAACACAAAGGACATTGGTCTTTGTAGAGAACTGGATAAAGGAGACTCATGAGTACAGTGAGATTAGTCCATGGAGACACAATCCAGCCAGACGCAACCCAGCAGACCTGCTGTCTAGAGGATGTTCACCACAACAGCTTTGGAGATCTAGATGGTGAGGGTCCCTCTTAGCTTAAAATTAAAGAAGAAGAATGGGTCTTTAACTGTCCTGAACCAGTGTTGGAAGAAATCAACAAGGAAAGAAGGAAAACAACTGTAGCGGCCAGGAGCACTGTAGTGAAAACGATCTTACTGCTACTAAGCTCATGATTCTCTGGGTACATAAAAATCGTTAGGACCATTGCTTGCATTTTGAGATTTAAACAAAGTTATCACAGGGATCATGTATCTATAGAAATTGGTAGCGAAGAATTTTTCAATGAGGAAAAGAAGCTGTTCTACCTTATCCAGAGTGAAACTCTTCATGAAGAAGAAAGAAAGGAGCAGTTGAAGAACCTGCAGGTGTTCACAGATCACGAAGTGTTTCTTTGCATGAAGTCAAGAGTTGTTGATTCTGACAACACTCCAGAATATACCTATCCGATTGTACTTACATCAAGACACGTGATGGTTGAAAGGATGATTGTACAATTTCACTACTTTCATAATCATACTGGGACATAAACACTACTTGTTCTATATATCGAGACGACTCATCTAAAAATTAATAACTACTTGTTCTGTTGTGCCAAAGAGTTTGGATTCTTAGAGGAAGAAGAGTGGTGGTCCAAGGAGATGTTCCCTGTAGTGACTCCAGAACTGAAAAGGAGAGTGAATTCAAACTTTCTGTGGTAGAACTGTTAGACCAATCAATAAACTATACTTATAGTGGCACATCTATGAGCTCAGTGTAAATTAATTTTGAGAGTATTAATTTGAATTTGTGTTTGTGTTGCAAAACTGCATTTTGCACAGTGTAAGAATGTGGAGGAATGTGTGAAAATAGATTTTCAGAGAAAAGAGATAGTGTTTTGTTATATAATTTACTTGGTTATTGTGGAAACGTAGAGTCAAACTGAAAAATTCAATGCCATACCCGGGATTTGAACCACGGATCTTCTGGTTTCCGTCCAGCCCCTCTACCATTGAGCCACTATGGCCAACTTGCCGATATGACATTAAATTCTCCAACCGACTCGTAGTTTTCCCGGTAAACCCCTTAGTAGTTCTCATAAACACATGAGATAACTACCTTGATGGCGACTTACAATGTGTAAGTACTTTAAGGCCCGGGCTTTATAGTTAACCACTATTAGGTCAATTAATGGAAATTAATTGTTCTTTCACACTGGCCGTGTGTAGGCTAAATTATGGAAACGTAGAGTCTGACTGAAAATTCAATGCCATACCCGGGATTTGGGTATGGTTTCCATCCAGCCCCTCTACCATTGAGCTACTATGGCCAACTTATTGTTATGAAGCTGGTGATGAAATGTTTTAAATAAAATTGTGAAAAGCTGTAGTGAAAATTAAAAGATTTTTATTCTAAAAGAAACAACATCTTTTAAAAGTGTCTGTAATTTTTCTGTTGGTATCTTGGGAATAATGATGTGACATCAAATGAAACCAGTCTATAAATTTTGTCCAAACTTGTGTCTTTGATTTTTTCTATCAGTTCTAAAGAGTTTTTTTTAAATTTGCACTTTCAAACTTTGGGAAGCTATTGAATTTATTTAGAAACCATTTGGCCAAATTACATGTGGGGGCATTTATGCTGCTAGTGATAAGTCTCATGGCTTTTCCTGTTTTGTGAACAATATACTCTTGGTAATGTTGGATTATTTACTTTAATTTTGTGAAATTATTTTTTGTTTATTATTTGCTTTCTTTTAAAGTTTCATTTGTGGATTCAATGCAGTACTTTAATGGGTTGGTTTCTACTTTTTGTAAATAAATAAGATATAAAGACTTCTTACCTTATTAAAATGTCTTAACTTAACTGATGATTAAAAAGTGGAACAAAATGAGTGAGTCATAACTTGGTTTTCTAGCATTATTCTTCCAAAAATTTGTATTTGACCATTTTTAAGTAGCTGTACTTAGTACCACTTATCTAATTGGTAATATAAATATATATTTATAAGATTTTGTAAAATTGACAATGCTTAAACTACTATTAATTTTCTAAAGTTGTTCATTAACCATTTTATGTATCTATGTCTACACAGTTATTTACTTATAATTACTTGCTTAATTGGTCATGTAAATATGCATTCTATCTTGTACAAACTTAACGATGCTTTGTAAAAATAGTGCAAATGACAAAATAAAACTAAAGTGAAACCTATATATTATTTACTTCTTGTTTCCATGTCTTATTGCTATCACTTCACTAGTCCTGGATTGTCTTAATCTTACTTTTTCAAAATTCTCATATACACTCTATCCTTTTCTTACCTCCCCTTTTTCCATTACAATTATTAAACTTCATTATCCCTTCCTTCCAATCTTTTTCCAGTTACCTTTATAGTCATAGCCAATGAAGGTATTGCTAACACAGGGAAAAGGAAGCTTTAGCTATCTTAGATGAAAAAGATATCTTCACCTGGGATATTGAACTTAGTTCAGTTCTGCTTGGAAACTGGTCATAAAACTGCACCAAGATCTACACAGAAAGCACAGAACTATCTATCACAGAGCAATGTGATCAGCTGTGCTTTCTGTAACATCAATACCCTAGATAAAAAAAATGGATTTTCTTAGAATTTATATATACTCAGATACCCTGAAGACCAACAATGTATGCTCTTGAAATGTTGGTGTCTCGGCTTGAAACCCAAGGAAACCTAGAGAATTCGTGGTACCAAGAAAGCTTCAGCTCCTATTACACTTCCTTTGCTTTAAATTGCATCATATATATGTTTTGTTATGTACAATAGCTCTAAATTCAAAAGCTACTCTGTCATGTGTCGGCTACTCTTTAAAAGCAAGCAGGTCCTTTGCCTTTGCATTATACAGTGAATTATTAAAATCATATTTTACAATAATTTCCTATTTATATTGCATATATGTAAGCTGAGAAACCAAGAAGGAATAAATTATTTTTTAGTATTTCTCATCTGCATGCTGTATTACTGTTTCAAAGACTGTGTTATATTTGAGAATAGCTTTGCTGCATTTACTAGTTGAATAAAAGAAAATGCTCACCTCCAATAACTGTAGCATCCTCTTCCCAAATATGTGCTACTTTGGTAGGTCTTCGAAAATATTCATCCCTATTAGATGCCAGAATAAGCTTGAAACTTAA